>LBNU01020890.1:339020-378938 GCA_014162995.1 Artemisia annua | reverse complement strand
TTTTTTTTTTTTTTTTCTTTTTTTTTTTTTTTTTTTTTTTTTTTTTTTTTTTTTTTTTTTTTTTTTTTTTTTTTTTTTTTTTTAATTTGCAGACACTTTTTAGTGACGGCAAATGTCGTCGCTAAAAGCGTGGACCTCAACAAAATTAATTAATAATTTATAGTTAATTAATAATTTAAATTTTTGTATTTTTGATTTATTTTGGTAACTACTTTTAACAAGGACGCGTGTCGTCGCTCGCTACTTTTTATCTTTGATCGAGAATTTTTGTGAGACTCATTTGTCGTTGCTAAAACCTGTTGATTGTCGTCGCCATAACTTTTAGTGACGGATCTATGCCGACAACTGTTTGACAACGACATGCCGATCACTAAAGCTTTTAGCGACGACATATTAAGCTTTTGGCGAATACATGTGTCATCGCCAAATACCACAAACGTTGTAGTGTACGTGGATATTAAAACATGGACTCAACCATTTTGACAAGCTTACTTATTTGCTATCATTGTGTTTTTAGATATATTATTAGTTTAGTATATAGAAGTAATTTATTAATTTATTTATGAATATTATTCAAGGGTCTACGATTGTATATATTACTAATACTAATACTAATCAATTCGTATGAGTTATTAATGTACGTGCAAATGCTTTCAATGAGATATTAATGTATCTTTCAACGAACCTAGTTCGGCCAAGTAATTTTGAAACCCACGCGACAATGCTCTTCTACTATGAGACAATAATGATACACCACAAACTAGAGATCAAAATGAAATGTAGTTTGTAATCAAGAACACAATCATGAATTCACATTAATAAGAAATGAACTCAAAATTGTGATCTAATGATTGGTAATTGATACTAACCAAATGATCGAGAAATGAGAGTTTTCAGTGGGGGTGGAAACAAGCCGAGCTTGTCAGAGCTCGAGCTCGTCTCGTTTAAGTTTTATAAAACTCGAGCTCGAGCTCAACTCATTTTAAGCCTTATTTTCTTAGCTCGAGCTTGGCTCGTGGTATGCTATACGAGCTCGGGTTCGGCTCGAGGTCAACTCGTTTATCTGATTCGGCATTGAAAAATTAAAGCTTGGGTCGAGCTCAGCTCGTAATTATCAATTTTGAGCTCGTTAATAAGCTTGTTATTGAGCTAGTTCATAAGCTCACCTATAATACAAATGCAAAACGTTTTATATATCTTTAATACTTAAAATATCCAAATGTTTTTACACTCGTTTAGGCTCTCGAGCCCAATAGAGGTTTGTATGTAAAGCTCGAGCTCGAGCTCGATTAGTAAATGAGCTGCAACTTAGGCTCAGGCTCGAGCTCGAGCTCGTTTAGGCTTTGCTTATTCGAGCTTTTTACCAATCCGATCTCGAGCTTTTCATGAGCGGCTCGGCTCATTACTTCAAATGTTTGTAACCCATGAACACAAGTGGATGATTGTGGCCAAAAAACTAATGGTAATACCTTGACTTCATATGTTGATGTGCTTAACAATGGTAGAAACAAAACCCAAGTTAACTTTCGCGTTCTTACTATGCCCGCTTCTAGCAAATGCGAAGTAGTGATATCTAGATCATCAGTGGAGGAGGTAAGTTGCAAATTGGCTAACTTATTATATGGTTATTTCATTGGTAAACGTGTGGCATATTCAGTTGTTCATAATTATGTTTCTAACGCTTGCGAAAATATGGCATACAAAAGATTATGATGAATGCCAATGGTTTTTTCTTTTTCAAAATTATTTCCAAAATAGGGGTTGATGATGTTCTTGAGAATGGTCCGTGGATGATTCGTACCATACTAATAATTCTTAAAAAATTGACTACTTCTACTAGTTTGAAAAAAGATGAGTTAACTCGTGTTCCGGTTTGGGTTAAACTTCATGTTGTTCCAATGGCAGCATTCACCGTTGATGGTCTTAGTGCTATAGCAACAAAGATTGGCAAATCATTGATGCTTGATTCGTTTACTAGTACGATGTACAACAAATCATGGGGAAGAAATAGCTTTGCACGTACTATGATTGAAATAAGTGCTGAAAACACTTTGAAGAACTCAATGGTTATTGATATCCTGAATTTGGATGATGAGGGATTCACTTACGAAAAAATTACTATTGAATACGAATGGAATCCTCATCGATGTGCCAATTGTAGGATTTTTGGACATAATTCGGAACATTGCCGTAAATTGGTCCCTACTAAGTCTACGAATCTTGGGGAGGTGCAAAGTGATAGTACGAAGATTAATCGAAGTAATACTAGAAATGATGGAAAGAAACACGCCGGTTGAAATTTTGGGTTTAGCACCAATTAAAAACTTATCTACAGTCTTATCTCGATTAGGTCATCACCTAACAAGAATGTGCGAGCTAGTAAGTCGAATAATGTAGATATTGGGGCTGTTAAAACAAATAATCCATTTTCAATTCATGAAACGAAGAGCGTGATTTGGAGGGCAATAATTCGGTTAAGACCCAAGGTACGAATTATACTGTTAATAAGGGTACTTCGGAGAGAGCGTCTACATCTACTTCTACTGTGACATCTACTTCAAAGGACGTAATGTCTTCTGTTGCTACACATGTGGACGTGGAACAATTGGCTAATGAAGAGCCAATTCCTAATTTGTCTACTATTGCTAAAGTTGTTAAACATGTGACTATAGAATCGGATTCTATGCCTAGTACTTCAATGGATGTGCAAGAAGGTGATTCGAAAAGTGAGGTTGAAGAGTATGATAATAAGACTACTCAGTTTCTGGCATCTTCATATAAACAACATGGTGGCGGAACTAATAACCCGAGTCTACGTGAACTTGAAGAGTTATGACTTGTATTACGGATATGAAGATGTGGTATCGAACTTAACGGAAGAACAACTTGTATTTTGTGATGCGTTCGATATCACTCTCCGAGGGCAAATTAGACGCTAGATTATATTTGGTATCGTTGTGAGTCAAAGGTAACTTAGATAGTNTTTCACCTACATCCAACGCTTTTTTTTAATAATACATTTACCGGGAAAACCCTTTACCTTAAAAAATGAACATGAAATATAAAGGAAAGTTTTTAACAACTTTTCACACAAAAGTTGTTACTCAAATGGTAGGGAGCACGTGTGTGTCTGTTTTTTAGGTGTATTAGATAAATATCGAGATTAAATTTCTTTAATCCGTATCTGTTAGTTCAATTTGTAAAGAAAACAAACAATTTCTTTACAATAAAAACGACCAGTTGTACCAAATATTTTAAGATATATATAAAAAAAATTGCTACACTAACATGTAACATTATACTATTATATTTACCGTTAGAAAAGAGACAACATTTTGATGGGCTCAAAAATGATGTCTTTTTAACTGTGGAAATCGTAGATCTATTGTCGAAATCGTAGAGGGGGAGGGGATTGAATACATTTTCCTTTTAAAATTTTAAAACATTTTGTATCAAATTATCGATTAAGTTAAACTCAACATGAGAAGTGTGAATAATAAATCTAAATCCATTAGACCATATCATATAATTATAAAAACAATCACAATATTAACTTCTATCCATAACACAATCAACATCAAAACAATATAAGCAACAACAACACACATTTGCAAGAATAAATATAAAGCGATAAATGCGAGAATAAATGAAAAGAGATTAAGAGAAAGGAAATGCAAACCGGACACGATGATTTATAGTGGTTCGGTCACGAAGCACCTCTTCGCCCTACTCCACTCCCCGAGTACCCAACTCGATAATCCAAAATACTACTCAACAAGCTCCCTTTAGGCGGAGAAAACCGTACACACCTTTGCTTACACCAATTTACGACACTTAGCAAAATGTCGAGTCCTAATGCTAGCTAGAACCAAACTCACGACTTGAATCATGACATGACTTCGATCACTACACAACTTCTATCACGATACAACTAATGCACACCACGACACCACTTCACGCCTTCTTGATCACACTACACCAATCACAACTTAGCATGACTTCAACACCTTCACGACTATACACACCACTACTAATTTTCATGACTTCACACCACTTCTTACACACCTCTTCTTACAAACCAATTGAATCATTACTAAGTAAGATCTTCTTGATCTACTTATTACATATACTTACACAAATCGCTCTACAAATGTACACAACTTCACATCAACACTAACTAGATTCTAATACTTTTTTGACTTGATGATAAGAAGT
Source organism: Artemisia annua (assembly GCA_014162995.1). Taxonomy (NCBI): domain Eukaryota; kingdom Viridiplantae; phylum Streptophyta; class Magnoliopsida; order Asterales; family Asteraceae; genus Artemisia; species Artemisia annua. The sequence continues at coordinate 374,723 of LBNU01020890.1, read as the reverse complement.
ATTCTTCTCTTGCACTTGAGGAATTAAGCTTGAATCACTTGAAAACAAAGCTTTATGATTAAATTATCAAAGGATTTAGAAGGATGTATGGGATAGATTTAAACAGATAGTTGGGAGTGCAAAAGGTGAGAAAAAATGGTTGGAATAGTCCAGTATTTATAGGCAAGCTGGAGGAGCTGAGGAGCATGGCTGGTCCCCTTAAAGGTTGGCCGGTCCTCTTAAACTTTAATCGGACCGCGTCTTATATAAGGGGACCGCCCAGTCAATAACGTTCCTCAGTTTTGTCTTTTACTGGGGAGGATTTTTCTGGAACATTTTTACTATTTTGGGCTGAAAATTTGAATTCAAAATAAAACATTTCTTATAAATACAAAAATATTTTGTATAAGTTTTTAAAAATGTTTGTCCCATTTTATAAAAAATATAGGGTTTGTAAAAATAAATATTCCTTTGATCATTCAACAAAATAAAGTTTTTTTGTTCATACCTTTAGTGATTAACGTTGGATGCAAACTTATTTGTTGTTGAAGCATACTTGAGAAGTCGAGAGATGTTGTCGAATGAATGCATAGATGATTTGTGATCACGAGTAACTTAAGCACTTTACGTTATGTGTTGTAACTTACATCTTTGTCATCATCAAAACATGAAGAGAATGTATAGATTAAATATCGTAATATTTATACCAACATTAACTTCTTTTTTTGTTCTTTTTTTACGCCCACTAAACGACGCCATTTAAATTGAGGTTTAGCCTTAGTTGTGTTTTACTTCCTCTTTTGCAACTCTCTAGAAAGTGCAACCACCTAGAACACACACATACCAACAAAATCTGTCACACACACGTACACAAAGATATAACACATACAAAATCGTACNTTTATTTTATTTTATTTTATTTTATTTTATTTATTGTAGTTTATAAGAGTGGTTTGCCGTTCGTATGATAGGTTTATTTTAAGCACAAATGGTGCGTTTGTTTTCGCCTATAACGGGCTGAGTTGTGGGATTTCACCAACATCCAACGCTTTTTTTTAATAATACATTTACCGGGGAAACCCTTTACCTTAAAAAATGAACATGAAATATAAAGGAAAGTTTTTAACAACTTTTCACACAAAAGTTGTTACTCAAATGGTAGGGAGCACGTGTGTGTCTGTTTTTTAGGTGTATTAGATAAATATCGAGATTAAATTTTTTTAATCCGTATTTGTTAGTTTAATTTGTAAAGAAAACAAACAATTTCTTTACAATAAAAACGACCAGTTGTACCAAATATTTTAAGATATATATAAAAAAAATTGCTACCAAACATTATACTATTATATTTACCGGGGAATGGATCTAGTAAGAAGAAAAAATAAAATGAGAAGAGTGAGAAAAGTTTCCAACCACACAATTCAAATAAGAGGGAGAAATTTAAGGGGAGATGCATCTATTTTTGTAGGTGCATCTCAAATGTGTGGTTGTGGTTTCTTCTCATCCTTCTCATTTTAGTTTTTCTTCTCATTTGATCCTAACTCATATTTACCGTTAGAAAAGAGACAACATTTTGATGGGCTCAAAAATGATGTCTTTTTAACTGTGGAAATCGTAGATCTATTGTCGAAATCGTAGAGGGTGGAGGGGATTGAATACATTTTCCTTTTAAAAAATCTTAAAACGTTTTGTATCAAATTATCGATTAAGTTAAACTCAATATGAGAAGTGTGAATAATAAATCTAAATCCATTAGAACATATCATATAATTATAAAAACAATCACAATATTAACTTCTATCCATAACACAATCAACATCAAAACAATATAAGCAACAACAACACACATTTGCAAGAATAAATATAAAGTGATAAATGCGAGAATAAATGAAAAGAGATTAAGAGAAAGGAAATGCAAACCGGACACGATGATTTATAGTGGTTCGGTCACGAAACACCTCTTCGCCCTACTCCACTCCCCGAGTACCCAACTCGAGAGTCCAAAATACTACTCAACAAGCTCCCTTTAGGCGGAGAAAACCGTACAAACCTTTGCTTACACCAATTTACGACACTTAGCAAAATGTCGAGTCCTAATGCTAGCTAGAACCAAACTCACGACTTGAATCATGACATGACTTCGATCACTACACAACTTCTATCACGATACAACTAATGCACACCACGACACCACTTCACGCCTTCTTGATCACACTACACCAATCACAACTTAGCATGACTTCAACACACCACTACTAATTTTCACGACTTCAACACCTTCACGACTATACACACCACTACTAATTTTCACGACTTCAAACCACTTCTTACACACCTCTTCTTACAAACCAATTGAATCATTACTAAGTAAGATCTTCTTGATCTACTTATTACATATACTTACACAAATCGCTTCTACAAATGTATACAACTTCACATCAACACTAACTAGATTCTAATACTTTTTTTACTTGATGATAAGAAGTATTCTTCTCTTGCACTTGAGGAATTAAGCTTGAATCACTTGGAAACAAAGCTTTATGATTAAATTATCAAAGGATTTATAAGGATGTATGGGATAGATTTAAACAGATAGTTGGGAGTGCAAAAGTTGAGAAAAAATGGTTGGAATAGTCCAGTATTTATAGGCAAGCTGGAGGAGCTGAGGAGCATGGCTGGTCCCCTTAAAGGTTAGCCGGTCCTCTTAAACTTTAATGGGACCGCGTCTTATATAAGGGGACCGCCCAGTCCATAACGTTCCTCAGTTTTGTCTTTTACTGGGGAGGATTTTTCTGGAACATTTTTACTATTTTGGGTTGAAAATTTGAATTCAAAATAAAACATTTCTTATAAATACAAAAATATTTTGTATAAGTTTTTAAAAATGTTTGTCCCATTTTATAAAAAATATAGGGTTTGTAAAAATAAATATTCCTTTGATCATTCAACAAAATAAAGTTTTTTTGTTCATACCTTTAGTGATTAACGTTGGATGCAAACTTATTTGTTGTTGAAGCATACTTGAGACGTCAAGAGATGTTGTCGAATGAATGCATAGATGATTTGTGATCACGAGTAACTTAAGCACTTTACGTTATGTGTTGTAACTTACATCTTTGTCATCATCAAAACATGAAGAGAATGTATAGATTAAATATCGTAATATTTATGCCAACATTAACTTCTTTTTTTGTTCTTTTTTACGCCCACTAAACGACGCCATTTAAATTGAGGTTTAGCCTTAGTTGTGTTTTACTTCCTCTTTTGCAGCTCTCTAGATAGTGCTACCACCTAGAACACACACATACCAACAAAATCTGTCACACACACGTACACAAAGATATAACACATACAAAATCGTATCCCCTTACCGTCTATTAAGAAATCGAGAAAAGATCTTGTTTTTTACAGCTGTGTGGAGTATCTATCTCTTAGATCTGCGTGGCTGCGTGCTATTGAAGTACCGCCAACGTTTATGGTATTCCGACTTCTTTTTGCTTGAGACTCATGTTTAAAGGTTGATGTATGTTCATATGTGTTGATTTTATGCTTATTTTAGTTTTTATGGTACTATATGGTGTTACTGGATTTCTAGGTATATATTTTTGTTTGTTTAAGGTTGATGTTTGCTTATCCCTGTTGATTTTGTGCTTATTTTACTTTGTATGTTGTTAGTGAATTTCTAAGTATAGGTTCTGTTTGTTTAAATTTTGCAATGTATTTTAAGGCATCACACGTCAACACGAAAAGCCTGATATGTGGCATCTAATCATGAATGTTCATGTGGTTATAAGTGTTTTGTCATATCTTTTAAATTTCGATATTGTGGTTATAATTACTATTATTTATACGTTGTTTCAGAGTGGCATCAAATCAAAGTCCTTTAACAGTATAAAGATATCGTCTTTTAAAATATCTTTGACAGTATGGTTTTTGTATAAAAGGGAAATATAAAAGGCTATGATTGTAGACTTTAAATGTTTTTTACTCTTTTGACTCTCAGTGAAATTGAGATTGTATGCATCTTGGCGGGGCAACTTATTAACTTTGCAGCCATGGCAGACTGATCATATTCTAATGATAGTTTAGAGATCCGAGTCTTATTAAATGAGGCTTCTTTGATTTTTTGGCATTACACACAAGTTTCCTCTAATTTATGGTTTGAAAAGATGCCACTTAATGCTGCATAAACAACAATGCCTGAGTGTTGCAGCTTTGGTAGTCATCAAAACGCTAACCTTTTGAATGGTAAATGTATAATATAGTAATGTGAGAGGTTGTGATTATCGACTTTAAATGTTTTTTTAGACTTTCAGTAAAACTGAGATTGCGTGCATTTTGGTAGGGCAAGTTATTAACTTTGCAGCCATGGCAGATTGATCCTCATTTTTTGATAGTTTACAAATCTGAGTCTCATCGAATGAGGCATCTTTTAGATGCGTATGATATTTTTGCATTATTTATGGTTCGAAAAGATGGAGTTTAATGCTGCATAAAAATCAATAACTGAGTGTGTGCATTAACCTTGGTAAACTAACACTAAGTATCTGATATATTTTTATAAAAAAAAACTAATAATCAAGCATCAAAGAACGTCGCTGGCTAGCAAAACTACATGCAAACATTAAACGGCGCCGTCTAGAAGGTTTCTATTTGTACACCACGTCTACTTAAAAAAAAAGTTGAAAAACAGATGAAAATGTTACGATGGTGAGAAGACTTTATATTTTTGGTAAGATTTTAAATTAACATGATGAAAAAAACATAATCATTCATAAATCTTGACGGTATATATAATGCATTATCTTTTAACTCACGTTGATACTACTTTCAAGTATTTAATCCGTGTTAAGAGCATCAGTTACAAAACCATAAATTGTATGATTCTTCTCTTTATGGTTTACCAGCTCATGCTCTAAACATATATAAATTACTCGAGAACATCACCATGCATCGCCATAACTGCTTAGATTCATTTTATGGCACATCATTTTCTTGCATATACATTTTACTGCCAAAAGTCTAACTATTTTCGATAATTCTATAAGAAGGTCTCGGAAGACTTATCTAACGTCAAACTGTTGGAGCGTCTAACATAAAAAATAGAGTTGCAAACGGAATGGCACGTTTAGATATCAACGTATTCATCCCATCACTTGACGTAGATAAGATCGAGAATATGCTACAAACATCATGAAAATATTCTGGATACTTAAGTCCCCGTTAAATCACACACTCAACCAGAAACCGAGAGTTATGTAGGTATGGACTTCTCAATATTATACAATCATGCATGTTTATACAACCATAAGCGCTTTGTCATACCTTTTAAAGTCTACCATTTGTTTTAACATTCATCAGTTTATGATAGATGGAGACTCCAACGACGATTTGAACAAAATAGTTAAAAAATTGAAAGTGCATGACTCAAAAGAGATCATAGCTATTCCAGATTTACCAAAACTAAGAAGATCTTTCCCTTCTTCAAGTGTCTCCAACTTTTTATATAACATACTACATTTGTGATAATCTTTGTTGTTCGATAGTTCATCAACTTCATATGAACAAATGACATTATTTCTTTTACTTCCAATGTTTAAGGAAAAAGAATCCATGCTTCGAGATATTGTTATGTTAAATGATGAGGATGTTATTGATGATAATGATATCACCATCATCATCATCATTTATCTCAATGATCTCTCGAACCCTGGATTCTTTTTCCTCATGCCTCAAACGTAAAGGGAAGAATAGTTTACAATTAACGTACAATGTACAATTAATACATAATGTAAGTGTAATAATAGTAGAACCTAACTTAATGGTAAAAGTTTAATTCATATCCTTAATGTACTCTCTGCACACCGTCATTTATTTGCTCCTAAAATTTTGTAACTATCATACAATATTCTTAATCTTAAAATAATCGAAAAAATATTATTGCTACCGAATTAACACATTAATCGCTATGCGAATACACACCTATACTAAAAATAATTCAGACCAAATATAAGACTTAAATTCACTCCGCAACAACGTGCGACAGCACCATTTCTCGTTTAACATGAATAATGGTATTGCTCTAGCTCATATTCTAGAGTCTGGTTCGTTTAATGACTATAGATTTCAAAATCATGTTAATAGTATTTTTTTGTACTTGTTCTGTCTACAGTAGCAATTCTTGAAATGATAAACCCTAATTACATATTTATTGAGATGCTGGGGTGGTGCTTTTAACTATTATCAGTGGTGCTTCAAATGCATACCTACTAGAAAAAGTACCACAAATGCATGCATATCCCTTCCTACAAACTACTCAACATATAAGACAAAATTTACTGTTTGGATGAACAACAAAATTCAAAACCATAAATCAGATCAGATTAAGGTGAAAAACTGAAATATATGATTGATCAACAACAATAACAAATCCAGCTGGAGCTGAGTGAAACAAGTTTTAAACAAACAGTTTTATAAACTTATAACAGAAAAAAAAAAACGGAATAACATCATGCATATCTTTTTTATATATTAGCAAATGTACAATGTATTTTGCAAAAGTTGCAAAGATATGGAGAGAACACTTCAATTTCAAACATATATGATTTTATATATTTCTATATTCAAATATGAAATGGCAAATATATCTATATATTGTTTCGAAGCAAGCAATAGGAACCTACAACGCTAAAAGATTGCATTGATAATGACTTGACATTTCGTAGAAATTTAGGTATTGTCTATTGTAATTTATATACGAAGTCAATTCTTATGAGTTATGACCATGTACATGAATATCTGAGACACTAGCTACCTTATGATAATATATTTAATTAACATAGCTAGTTATTTTTAGATGAGAATTGATTTGCACACGTTAAATATTGATCGGAACAGTAATGCATGCATTAAATACTTGTATATGATTGACATTATATTTTAATTGTTTGTATATTTAAATGTGCAAATGATAAATTGAGTTGTGCAAATCATCTCATTTTTTAAATAGTTCACGGTAACATTTTTGACGCGTCATTAAAGTTTTTCACTATAAAAGCCTATGTGCATTTTAAAGGTAATTAAGAATAGTCTAAAGGTGTTATATACAAAGTAAACACGGTAGTTAAGCATATGCAAAGCAATGTAACACATCACACTGAGGATCTCGCGAGTATGTTCTTGAAAGACAAAGTGTAGTATACATTTGGATACGTATTCTATATACCTTTTATAGATTAATATTTTTGTGTAATTGGTGTATAATATAAGGTATATTACTGTTAATACGCTCATTTATATGCATAAAATCTATTCGAGTACTATTCATCATATATTGTATTGCATGCATGGATAGAGAGCCAAACACTTTAACTACTTCACTAGTATTTAGCGGCATCACTAGTATGTCTTTTACGAGCCTGGCATATTTCCAAGTATTAAAATCAGCCAAATTTTGTAAACCTACCATTCTCTAAAATCGTACCCTCATAATGGATTGTAAACATCTAACTTTTGAAGCACATTTTTGTTGAGCAATAACTTCTCTGAAAATGTGGGGATCTATATCATTAATTTATAGGTATAGGAAGTCGATATACGGAGAAAACAACAAACATCACTAATTTCATCGTTTAATGGACCATTGTTAAGTTTCCCTAGCTTGCCACTCCCCTCACTTCCATTACATAATCTCACTTTCCTTATGAAATAAAACACACCATCAACCACACTTGATTAAAAAAAATAAAAATAAAGTAAGTTCTTAAAAAATAATGGGGAGGTCATCAAGTTCCGAAATGGGGTTAAAGAAAGGTCCGTGGACATCTGAAGAAGATCGAAAACTTGTCACTTACATCGAAGAACATGGTCATGGAAGTTGGCGTACGTTGCCTCTCAAAGCTGGTAAGTTATTAGACATGTGCATATGAGCATTTTTGCACTTTCATAACTTTTGGTTTTAGTTTATAAACTCATTTATGTAACTCATCTAGGTTTACAAAGATGCGGAAAGAGCTGTAGACTGAGATGGACAAACTATCTGAGACCAGATATCAAAAGAGGAAAGTTTACTTCACAAGAAGAACAAACCATCATGCAACTTCATGCTCTTCTTGGCAATAAGTAATAATNGGATAGAGAGCCAAACACTTTAACTACTTCACTAGTATTTAGCGGCATCACTAGTATGTCTTTTACGAGCCTGGCATATTTCCAAGTATTAAAATCAGCCAAATTTTGTAAACCTACCATTCTCTAAAATCGTACCCTCATAATGGATTGTAAACATCTAACTTTTGAAGCACATTTTTGTTGAGCAATAACTTCTCTGAAAATGTGGGGATCTATATCATTAATTTATAGGTATAGGAAGTCGATATACGGAGAAAACAACAAACATCACTAATTTCATCGTTTAATGGACCATTGTTAAGTTTCCCTAGCTTGCCACTCCCCTCACTTCCATTACATAATCTCACTTTCCTTATGAAATAAAACACACCATCAACCACACTTGATTAAAAAAAATAAAAATAAAGTAAGTTCTTAAAAAATAATGGGGAGGTCATCAAGTTCCGAAATGGGGTTAAAGAAAGGTCCGTGGACATCTGAAGAAGATCGAAAACTTGTCACTTACATCGAAGAACATGGTCATGGAAGTTGGCGTACGTTGCCTCTCAAAGCTGGTAAGTTATTAGACATGTGCATATGAGCATTTTTGCACTTTCATAACTTTTGGTTTTAGTTTATAAACTCATTTATGTAACTCATCTAGGTTTACAAAGATGCGGAAAGAGCTGTAGACTGAGATGGACAAACTATCTGAGACCAGATATCAAAAGAGGAAAGTTTACTTCACAAGAAGAACAAACCATCATGCAACTTCATGCTCTTCTTGGCAATAAGTAATAATACTTCCCTTATTTTTCGTCTCCATACTACTCTTTAATAAAATGCATATATATGGTTTATGATACACAAGTGTTACATATATGGTATTGTGCATGTATCTTACAAGATTGCAAGAGTCACCTAAAGTTACATAGTGTATTAATTAAAGGCTAACACCTTGGGTGATTGCTTTTCATTCTAGATTAGGAAGGTACACGCAAACGCCTAGGGTGAGTGCTTTATATATATTTTTTAATTGCCGTTCAAAAAATATAATATATATTAAACAAAAATGATTGTGAGAAATGAAAGTGAGAAATGAAAGTATGTCCAAAATTGCGTGTCATCATCATTCTAGCAGCATCTTAACGGCTTATAAAGCATGGATAAAAAACTATTAATATTTTAGTATTTTAATTTTATTCTATACCTATTCTACCCTTGAAAACTTTAAAAACTTTTCAAAAAGAAAAAAAAAATGTCACATTTAAAAATAGTTTAGCACATACACGATTGTTACAACTAGTTTCATACTTTCCAATATTGTTTATATGCATATGCATGCATATACTTTCCAATCTTATATACATGCTTACACGGTTTAATATACACGATAGCTAATAGATGACTTTTCAATTGAACTGAAACATCGAATTGACACGGTTACATACACGCTTACACAAAACACTTAACCAAAATATCTTTATAAATATATGTCGTTATAAAATCGCATTACTATGCACGGGTAATCGTCTTGTATAAGAATACACTTATTCACAAACTAATAACACTGACATGAATATTTAGATACGAAATTTATATATTTACTCGTGTTAATCATCTTTCTGTATATACTACAGAAAACATTTGAATGGTCAAAAACAAAATCTTTTACAAAAAAAGAAAATTCTGTTTTCAACCTTCTATTGCGGATTATAGTATAGGGATGCATTTGATGTACGTGGGGCATATATGTTGTTTTATTGAAATAGAATGTTTTCCCCGGAATATATAAAGGTAAGTGGTCACTTGAATATATAAAGTGGTCACTCCAATTAATCATGATAATATATGGAGAGAGAAACACATGCGAAACAAAGATAGAGCCAATAAGCCAAATATAAACCCTACCATAGAAAAAGATGGAACACACATGCGTTTGAAAATGATGTAATAAACTAAACTTGTTATATCATTTTCCGGAGTATATTTTAAGACGGAACGAGCACTAAATAATTAAAAGCTTTGTATGTCGAGGGGGGACCAAAAGAAGTTTCTTGGGATACTTGTAAACTATGTGGATGATTTCTCTCTAGTTAAAATTATATCAAAATTCAAATGTACTTTATCGTTCTAATAAAATGCACATGCATGCTAAATATCAGTTTAGGTCCATCAATGTGTCAACTAGAAGGGTAATATTTGCATAGATGGGCCTATATTAAGGGTGACAATTCATGTAATGACGAGTTCGGGTTAACAGGTTGATGGGTCCAGGTTAAATAGGTCTTTTTTTTATTTTTTTTTTAATTATTATTATTTATGCACACCTTATTATTTTTATTTTAAAATATATTCGTAATGGTTATAAATCATAATTTATTCCCCTATAGCATAACACAATAATAGAAAATAGCAGGGCAAGATGTTTCCCTATTTGCTACTCCGTATATATTAGAGATATATTTTTATTTTACAGAATGTGTGTTGATACCGTGAAATACATATTTTTCAGATGGTCGGCTATCGCATCTTACTTACCTAAGAGGACAGATAATGAGATCAAGAACTACTGGAACACACATATCAAAAAACGATTAACCAAAATGGGTATCGACCCGGTAACCCACAAGTCGAGAATAAGAGTTGCTACACACTTGAGTCACATGACTCAATGGGAGAATGCGCGGCTTGAAGCAGAGGCTAGACTTGTTCGTAAGTCTAGGCTTATCTCGGAGTCTTACCAACGAATCCAAGATAGTTTCTCTCCTCTTACAAATGAGTCACTAGTTCAACATTTATCACAGCCGCAACCATTATGCCTTGATGTCCTTAAAACATGGCAAGGCATTGTTTTGAGTAAACAATCTGATTTGAAAGGGCAACAAACTCCTCTTTCCACCTTAAACTTTTTCGAAAAAGCTTTATCATCACACTCCAACATAAAAAATGGATCCATGCCAATTTTTAGTCCCACCAAGAATATTGAACCGTCATCTAATATAATGACCACAAAAGATTGGGAAATCTCGAAAGAACCATCTAACATCCTCGAACTCGCAAAAGAAGAAAATGTGCTCGACATGCTTGAAGTCAATGACATTCTCTATCAAGATCTTTGCATGATGGAAGCACTTACACGGCCTATTGTAGGTAACATCGATAACGAAAGCCATGGTGATGCTTTTGCAGATAAGAACGATTATTGGAGTCAGATTATTGAAGAATTAGAGAAATACTAGTTTGTAGTAGTTGATTTCATCTGTTTTTAGTAATAATGTTTGCAATAAATCTGGTTATGTGATATTTATGATATATTTGTTAGAATAAAATACTAGTACTAGTATATGATTAGCTACTACAAGGGTAATAAAATGTACGTTAATTAGGGTTTACTAGGTAAAAGAGTGATATTTGAGCTTCACTTGTTGTACCAAATACCAATACCAAAATTTCTTACCGGTTCAAAAAGTAGAATAGTGAACACTCGTTAACCTTTTTATGTTAGCAAAGAATCTCATTATAATCGACAACAAAATATAATATTCAAATGCATCGAAGCTAGAAAATTTTATAAAACAAAATATTAGAAAAACATATTTCTGTTTTGGTAAAAAAAAATAATAAATAAATAAATAAAGGTCCAGAGTGTTTGGTATTTTGAAGCTACAGTATTTATGCACCATAATTAAATGTTTAATTCGTTAATCTTAAGTCAACTTTGATTTTAGCCACTTAACCCTTTCTAAGGCGGGAATAATACCATCTTAGATTACTAGTTATAATACCCGTGCACGCACGGGTTTTTCCAGAAAAATTTAATTATATAGTATTATCGTTTAAAAATTGAAAAAATCTTGTATATTTTAAAAAGTTATAGCATCAACATGTGCGAAAGTAAGAAAAATAGTTAGCAGAAATTGTAAATATAACCGTGGCATCGACCTTGTATTGGATTCTTGAGCGTGTCTCCTTATAATGTTATTGGGCCAAAGGTTCTTTGATCACATGATTTTACACATAAATCAAATTTATTTTAAAATTTTTGTTTACTATATAGATATATAAGAATTTACCCGTGAAAATTATGATATAAGTACAACTAATAAGTATGCATGAGTTTTTTTTTATTATTATATATTAATATCAATTAATATTTTGTAAAAATTTTATTGGATGAAAGATTTAACTTTGTTTAGCTGACATATGTGTTAATGTTGAGGTTGATGTTGTTGTTTAACTTCAACTATTGATATCATGTTGTACAAATGTGCGAGTTTAGTAGCACATAATGAGCGTTGATGAAATTTTTTAAAAATGTTTTTCCGGATATCCGTATATAAACTTTAAATATAACTACATGAGTCGTTATAAGTACAATCGCGTATATTTATTTTCATATCACAGCAACTCGTACTTACCATTTATATTTATATTACCGTTAATAATAATTTAACTGTATTCAATATTCAAACCCGTGTACGTATAATTAAACTTTTAAATAGGATAACATGAATTCTTATTTATATTTTACCTACATAGTAAAAGATATTTTAGTAAATGAAAGTTTGAAAGTAATATTTATTTTAAAAGTATTTAACGTATATTAAAACTAATTCGTACATTTATAAATTTTGTAAGTTTAATAGATGAAAGTCTCAAACCAATACTAATACTCATGTAATTGTAAACAAAGTTCATATTAAAAAGTGTAGGGGGCATAAAGTGTAAGGGGTTATTTGTTTATATTTAAAGTTATAAAAAAATATGGAGATTTATAATTTTACACTTAACTCCATATAATATATTTACAATTTAACCACTAATGTTTTATTAATTACCTCCTTTTTTTTTAAGTTTTTATTTTTATAAATTTGACACCGATATTTTTATCTGTTTTTTTTTCTCAATCAAATTTTCCACCAAATTTATTAAAGTTTGACCAAAATCAATTCAATTTTGACTTTTTATTGGCCAATCATATTTCCCGATTTCGTCTATGTGTCAAAATCGAGCATTTCTATTGGTCTAATTTTTTTTCCACTAAGATTGTTTTGTCAAAAAAAACTCCAAAATGATGTAATTCTTTTATTATATAAAAGATTTATTTATTAAATTAACTTTTGGATTTAAATAGAGGTGGAAGTCAAACGAGCAACAAGCTGCGTCGCTAGCTCTTTTTGGATTGCAAAACTAATTCTTTTGAAAACTACACCTGTGGATCTAGGTGCCATAACTTTTCTAAAAATATTTTTATTCTTTGTTAACCGATTATTCAGTTAAAACCCTTAACATTTAATTTCTTGCAACAATTTTATCCTTAACTTCAAATGTTTGTTTGACTAAAACCCTTAAGTTCCTTTGTTTAGTAAAAACATTTAACTCTAATGACAGTTTACTTATACCCGAAACTCTTTCTAAGTAAAGGATTTTGTCGATAAATTTATATACTATCGGTTCGAATGAAAAATACTAGGTTATGACTAGTGAACCTGAAGAACCAAACCAGTTTGCGAACACAAAGAAGCTGCTCTCGATGTGAGATTAGCAAAGAAGAAACAAGAGAAGGGCCTTGATCCTAACTCAAGGAAAATTGATAACAAAGGAACAAAAAACCTCAAAAACCAAAATATCACCGGTTAGGTCAGTTTATGTGATGAGAAAAGTAATAACTGTGCTCATACGATGTATAGTTTTTTTTTTTTAGTTTTTTTTTTTTTAAATTTACCGACCTCACGGGTTACATATGACACGGGTGCCCTTGTCATTAGGTATGGGTACTCATCAAGATATGGTCGGTCTTGGTACTTGTCGTCTTTGGGTTGTTGGCTCAAGAGTGTAATGGCTCCGGTAAGTACAATTACTAGTTTTCTAATACATGAACCGACCAAACCTTTAAACAATCTTGATCGTAATGGTCAAAACAAAATTCATTTCAAGTTTGATAAGAAAACAAAGGGTTTAATAGATAGTTTAAGGTTTTTCACTATAAAGTCATTTAAAGTTAGGCGATTTACTTACATGGTTCAACAAAATTAAAGATAAAATCATTTTTTATAAAAATGGAGCAATGCTACACATTCTTACGAATATTTCCTACTTATCCTTCTACTCCAAAATAAACTATTATTTTTTATTTTTTATTTTTTTGAACAGAAATAAAACATCATTTATCCATGAACTAATTAACTACTGTATTTGTTCAAAAAAATTAATAATAAAATAAAATAATAAAATAATTGACCGTTGTATTTAATTATTTGTACCTTTTCAAATGTTACTGTTCTTTTTTTATTGTTTCAGCTACAAGACCCACAATATATTAAAATATTATTCTCATAACTTCATAACTGAGGTTGTACCAACAAATAAGGACCCTCTTATCAATTCTTTGCTTCTGCAATTATGCATTATATGTTCCATCAAAATAATTAGATTACTATTTGCATCAAATGAATAGTTTAGTTGTGAGGAATGTTTTTTGTATGATTTGCAAGTTGCAACATATATCATGATGGGGTAACCCAAAGTAACGAAAAATGTCTAATCTAGAAATAAAACTATCAAATATGTGTTTGTAGAACTGTAAGGGGAAAAAATGCTTAAAAAAAAGTTAGACCTAATTGCATAAAAATATAGCTTATTTGTCATCTTTTATAGTTCTTTGTAGCCATTTTTTTCTAGATCATGTAGTGTGCTTTTGAATTTCATCTTTTTTGTGTATCGCGTGACCAATTGTGTGTATTATTTGACCGATTTTCCCTCCTTTGATTAAATAGGAGTGTGTAATTTGAAGGGTGAAATGGTCAAATAATACACAACTGATCACACAGTACACCAAAAAGACCGAATCCAAAAATATGCTAGAACATAAAGGAAAAAACAAAAAATAAAATAGATGGTTATAATACAAAACTATAAAAATTGACAAATAAGCTACTTTTTCCGTGCAATTAGCCCAAAAGGTTATTAGCGGTGTTTAGCTTTTGTTTAAGAACCGGCTTTTGAGAGTGATTTTAATTAGTGGACTTCATATAAATGTTAAAAATGTTTTATAATTTTTAATTTAGCGAGTGATTACCGATATACAACAAGGGGAATGATCTCATGATCACTAACTCTTATGTTTAAACATATACCATAAGATTAATACGTACACTTGTCAATATCGAAAGTAAGGGTTAAGAGAGAAAATGAATGTTCCATATGCCACATGCTTTTCTTTGTTTTGTATACATGTTTAATAACTAGTTTTAATAATTTTCCAAAATACAAGTGAATAACTAAAATGGACCGTTTAAAACTTTGAATGCATTGATCATCATCACAAGTTGTGGTACTATTTTTGCAAATTAACCTTGACAATGACTAGAGCCACAGTTAGCAGCAAGTCAGCCATTAGCAGGCAACAAGTCAGCAAAAACTAACCAATGAGAATTGGTTTTGTATCAGTACCAAAAATTTATGTATATTACCGTAGTTAGGTCCGTTGTTGATTAATGTACGTGCGTGGGAAAGTATGCATGTATTTTGTCTTATAAATTTTAGCTTATTGAAAAGCTTTTACAGGGTAAAAAAAAAAAAAAAAAAAGGTTGATAGTTACCTCATTGACCATTTAGGACAATAAGCTTCTAACGAGTCGTGTTGGAGTTAAACGTATTGTAGCATGCATTTGTGTGCGAATCAACCTGAACAAAACACAAATTGATGTCTCTATTGTACATCATATAAAAGAGGTTCGCCCGTATTTTTTGTGCTTGTGATTTTAATCTTATACTTGTAAATTCTAGTCATCTCGCTTATCAAATCATTGCAATTGCCTGTTATAAACAAATGTTGTCTCCATTGAAGAGAAAAATTCAACACTCACATATGTTCCAAACCGAGAACCGAACCGAATATAATTTTTGGTTCTAGTTCTGGTTTCGGTTCCGATTCCGGAAAATAACCTCATGCACTAATGAATTAAGCCTATAGATAACACAAGAGAATGAATTTATTAAGCATTTGCAACCATTTACGTTTAAACCTAAGATTATGAGATAATTGATGCAATCCATGTATGACAAACCTAAGGTTACAACTTATCAGCATCGCTGTGATTAGTATGGAGGATCAGGTTGGCATTATATCTACACATCATTTTGTTTATGTTTGTTGATACATAAATTCCAAGAACTATATACTAATATACATGTGTTCCCTTCTCTACAAACTGACAATCCATTCCCATTCTTTCATCAGGAAAACATTGATTCTCAGTAATGGATAGGAACACAAAGTAAGCACATATATAGACATAAACATGGACGGACCCAGGATTTTTGAAAGGGTGTTGCACAATTTTTTTTTATGACCATGAGTACTAAAGTAATTTATCAGGTAAAATTGGGTGTTGCACAAGCTCAGTAAAGACACATTTTATAAAAAATTTACGCTTCGTGGCCTAAAATTGGGTGTGGCCCGTGCCACACCCGGCTCCCATGTAGGTCCATCCCTGGACATAAATATTTTTAGCAACCAATAGTAAACACGTGAGTGTTGTGTAGAGTGCACCGGTCAAAAAAGACACACTTAAACGCCTCTAAAAAACACCATATGCATGATGGTATAAGAAAATAAAATTAGCTAAAAAAGAAAAGGTCCAACGATTCTAAAGTGATGCAAAAGTAAAATATTAATTCATGAAACAACCTGCATGATCTATTAAGCAATTTTAGACTATTAAACGTACGGTTTAATTAGTATTAAGCATCTANCGAAGTGTTTAAATAATTTATTTTTTTTCATCGTTGACCATTCATAAAGACATGCTAATAATGCTATAAAAATACAAATACACACAAAAATACAAATACTCGTTTACTACATATTCGAGATAAGCTTACTATAGTGATTTCGAGATAAACTTACTTTCATGTTGATGAATGATGATGATCTTTGAATTAATTAAAAGTTAGGGTTTTATTTTTGTCATGTGTTTTTAAGTTTTATATTTTTTATGTTATAGCTTAATAATGTTTAGGGTTTTTTTCCTTAAAAGGCTATACACATTACACAATGTCCCATATAAACCCTATAAAATTTCATATTTTCAAAGTGTTCGGTTCTTTCGGGAAAGAACCGGAACCGTCCGGTTCCGACCCGAACCGTCCCGAGAACCGAAGTTTTGGAATTTTAGGAACCAAGAACCGTACCATGGTTCTAATATACGGTCCGGTTCCGGTACGGTTCCTCGGTTCTTTTGGTTCTTCGGTTCTTTTGGACACCCCTATCATGAACTACTTACTATATGCCGATGCAAAATATAAATTTGAAAAGGGCCTTGCTCTAAATGGTTGAGTGTGGTTGATGATATATATATATGGTGCCCCTTTCTTACTCTCTCTATCTCCATAATCATAAGCTCAATTTACATAAGGTGTCTCGTGTGGTGAATAGTGGTCGATAGGTTACACTTTCTTATCGGGTAGCTTGGACATTCAACATGTTGCAAAATAAAGTTGGCACTATTGAGGGTGTCAAGTTAATCCACCAATATTAATAAGTGTTATAAGTTGCTTTTCAGCAACTTAAAACTGTTGTTCTTGTCTAGTTAACACCTAGTTGAAAATAAAACCCTTTGTTGTTCATTTAGATCCGAGATTGCGAACCAATGGTGAATCTTTAGAATACACATAATTATCCTTCATTTGCTTAGATCTTTTGAGTAGTTTCTGATTCTTGATCTGTCTCTAGGGGTGTCCATCAGGTCAGGTTCATCATGTTTTTAGAAATACAAAACTAACCCGTAACTTGACTCTATAAAGAATTAGGCTTGACGGGTTCACTGTTGGAAATTTAGTTCAATTGAGGGTTCACGTCATACCTGGTAATAGGTCAGGAGGTACGGAGTATACACCCATCAGGTCACTGACTACCTTGACTCTGATAGTGGTAAAATGTAATTCAGTGGTCCTTGAGAAGTTCCGTGTGTTGATTCTTAAGTGAGCAACACTTTTAATGGTATTCATCCGGTTGATGAGTTCATCTCAGGCTGAAGGATCTCATTAGGGAGTTGTCTCATCAGAGGTTTCACATCCTCAGCGTGTGAACCTCTTAGAGAGCACACTCAGAGAGCAACCTTCTCAGAGGCAAGCTCATTAGTGAGTATAACTCACTGGACTGAATTCAAACTTAGATTGTAACTGCTTTGACCTATTCGAAGGCAGTTATAACTGTAACTTAATGAGCAAGATTAACGGTCATGTAACCACTATAGCTATAATGGAGGACTGTTATGCGGTGATTAATGTGCTGATTAATACTCATAATTCCATTTGACTAGCTTTGAGTATATTTCCTATAAATAGGAAATCATATCATGCATGGAAGACACAGAGAAAAACAAAAATACTTGAAAGTGAACAGGTTCTTGCTTTGTGCCTAAAACAAGAACATAACACTTGGTCTTATCCTAGAGAGATATTCGTGCAACCCAGGAATTAAGGTCGAATAGTTTTTATTGGAAAGTGATTACACAATTTCAAGTGATATCCGGTACCATTGATTATCTACACCCTACTGGGAAGCTGCTATCTAAACCAACAATCAATAGAAACTATTTAGTGATAATCAATGGCTGCTGCAATGAAGCATATGGCTGCTAACTTCTCCAAATTGGATAAGTTTAAAGGTGTTGATTTTAGAAGATGGCAAAAGAAGATGCACTTCTTATTGTCAAGCATGAGTGCGGTATATGTCCTGATCACTCCTATTCCAGATGATGGGGATGATGCTACTGTGGAGGCTATAAGGAAAAGGAGCAAATGGGAGAATGATGATTACATATGCAGAGGTTTAATCCTAAATGGTATGTCTGATCACTTATTTGATATTTATCAAAATGTGAAATCTGGTAAAAAAAAAACTATGGGATTCCTTGGAAGCCAAATATATGGCTGATGATGCATCATGTAAGAAGTTCCTTGTAAGTAATTTTAACAATTACAAAATGGTCGATTCTAGACCTGTCATGGAACAATACAATGAACTTCTTAGTATACTTGGTAGATTCACATAACACAAAATGAACATGGATGGCCTTCTTAGATCTGGTTGCTTTTGGCTTTGGTTGAACTGTACTCTCCTGTGTGGGTATATCTATTGCATCTTGCACATGTTCTATGCCAGCAACCTTATATTCATTTGCAGCAGGCTCATCCTCATTTGGAGCAGGCTCATCATCATCAGCAACAAATTGTTAGACATATCTTTATCCTCAACATAGTGCTCCTCATCTGCCATATCTTCCCAAAACTTGTCAGCCTCCTTGGCATCAACCTTTTCCCAATTCTTTCTTATCCTAGCTTGTTCTACCTGTATTAGCTTATCTTCCTTCTCTATATGATACAAGGCCTCTAAATCCATACTCAGTTGATATTCCTAGAAAAAGTAATGAATTGGTTGTATAAATCATTCATTTAATATTTAATTGTAATTAATTATTGGGTTAGGATGTTTACCTCATCTGATTGATCTTTAAGACATAAACTGCCTTTTTTGGTTGAACCTCCTCTGCTAGTTGAACCTCCTCTCTTCTTTGAACAACCTCTTTAGGTTAAACCATCTCGCTGGTTGAAGCACTTCTAGTACTTGAACACCCTCTTACTAGGTCTACCTCTTTTCCCTAAATTTTTTGTAGAAAGCAAAGGACATTTACCTGTGTTTTTTGATTCTTTCGTTACTATTGAACCAGATGCTTCACTAGGAGTACTAGGTGGTGGCATAGTGTTTGATTGACTTGGTTTAGTAGGTGTAGCAGTTGGTGTGTTAGTTTTCTGGTTCACTTGTTGCAGCACAAGGTGTGGCATTTTGTGGTTTAGTTGGTGTAGGAGGTGGTGGCAAGGAGTTTGAGCTTGTACTATTTGATGTAAGAGGTGGTAGCATGGAGTTTAAGCCTGTAGCAGTTGATGTTGGAGGTGGTGGCATGGAGTTTGAGGCTGTAGCAGTTGGTGTAAGAGATGGTGGCATGGTTTTTGAAGATGGTTTAACACATATGGCTTTGGCCTTTTAGCATTTGTGCATCTTTTTTTGTTGTGTCCTGGTTCCTAACACATATGGCAATGCATAACCCTACAAGCCCTAGAAATCTCAGGGTCATTCTCAGTTGGGTGTCCGATTCTCCTTTTTCTTGGCCTCCCAGACATCTTTCTCTCAACTGGTGGTAATGGTGGTACTTGTGTTGATGGTTTCCAAAATGTTGGTCCATAAACAGGTTTGATTGAGAATGCATATGCATCATACCACTTACTTTGAGAATACCACTCATCTAATCCCAACCCTTGAATCATTTTCATATGTATATAGCCTGCCATGGCATGTACACATGGTATGTGATGTGTAAGGAAAGCTTTAAATTTATAATACTAGTTTCACTGATTTTAATAAACCAAACACACGGGTAAAGTATAACCCTCGTTGATAGTATAAGATTTTAGGTAAGACCATGTCGTATCCACAGAGACTTAGTTCGTTCTTATTAAGTATAAAATGATTAGTAAACAAAACAATGATGCACAAATAGTAGTTTATGTAATATGGAGAATTCGTATGATAAAACAAATGATTGCTTGGATAGCTTATACAATTCAGTGACTATACTTATGCTAGATCTTAATTTGATAATCGGAATGGTGCACAACTTATAACTTAGCCATTTTCGTCAAAAGAGCAATTTCATAACGTGTTAGGTTCAATTCAAGATTCATGTTTATCCACCAAGAGATTCCTCTCGAGATAGTATTATAGATCAAGTCTAGATTATTACGAATTCTCCTAGGCGGATTCCTCCAGTCAAAGGCTAAAAACACAAACAAGTCTCTAGAATTGAATATAACAAACTGGTTCTTTTGACCTATCCCAACAGGTTATACTCAATCAGTTTTGATAAATAAATGTAGTAAGACTAGAGATACAATAGTTCACAGCATAAACTTGAAATTGATAAAGATCAAAGCATAATCATAACTTCACCTTATTATATTCACATATCCAAGAAATCACAAGAGGTTTAGCCTCTCATGGCTAATGAGTTCATGATAACAGAAATGATGAAATAGTAAACAAGAGACATACGGATTGGAATGATCAAATGGATTACACTAGTGTCACAAGTAACCACAAGTTCTACACCAAAGAGTATATTAGACCCCTTGTTTGATTTGTTCAATGTCTGCTTCTGGCTCAGGATCACATTATACTTCTTTATCTGACTTAGTGAAAATTGGTTATAGAGTGGAGAGTTCAAATGCTTGCAAATGAGCTCTATTTATAGGCTTCTGATAGGTGAAGTATGACGTACTTCGATTGTAAGTGCGGCGCACTTAGCTATATTCTTGGCGCCAAAGTTTCATAAATGCAGAGGGAGTACGGCGCACTTCAGATACAAAACCGGTGCACTTTTATTAAAAACTACTTCTTGACTTTTCTTGACCGAGCGAGCAAGTGCGGCGCACATAGCTGGAAAACCTGCGCACTTAGCTGGAATATAGGACTACTATGATAGACTTCTTATTATTGTCTTTATTTACTGAGATACTTGTGCTTTTGATGTTTCTTGCTTCAGAGCATCCGAGAGTGAACCTGCATTCATTTCCATGCTATTAAGTATCAAAAGTTCACATATGGCAATTATGATCAAAACAAGCTTGGAAAAATGCACTCACATCCTCATCAGTTTTATTGATTTCATAGAAATGATAGGAGCACCATGGAGTTTGTAAAACATACTAGTTGGTGCTACAAGAACTAATCTTCTAGTCACATCATAAAGCTCCGTACATATCATACCTTCGAATTTCACATTATCAATAACACTAGCATCTCCATTCATATAATCCAATGGGTTTACGCTAAAAAGGCCATCGGATATAGGTGAACAGTAAACGGTGCCATCTTTAACCTGTCAAAAAAAAAAAAAAAAAAAAATAGGGTTTTGTAACAATGTCAAAATATTGAGGGTTTTCATAACAAGCGACCAAGACAAACAAATGTGTGCCTTGACCTTTATCAGTTGTGATTAACGAATTTGAAGACCATATGAGCATATTAGGGTTTGAAAATTATTGACAGAAGTGTAAGAGTAAAAATAGTAAATAAGAATATATAACCCAAAAAAAATGGAAATCTGACCTGGAAATCGACGTGGACAATCAACAAACCGGCTAAACCGGTAACCAGTCAAAAGCATAGTTAATAATGAGACAAAACGGAAACTAGATTAAGCATAATGAGTTTTCCATTGGTTCAGTATGCATAATGAGACAAAATATAAAGTACATTAAGCATTTATGGTTTTTACCCGATTAATAAACTTTTCGATAAGAGAAAATGCATATTCCATGGGCGACATGATCATGAGTTTAGTCATATGACTTAGATCAACATATCACTACTTATACAACAATACTTTTCTTTGTATTGTATACTGTTCCAATAACTAGTTTTGATAATTTGGCAAAATATAAGTGAATAACTAAAATGGACCGTTTGAAACTTTGAATGCATTGATCATCATCACAAGTTGTGGTACTATTTTTGCAAACCTTGACAATGACCAGAGCCACAGTTAGCGGCAAACATAGCAGGAAGTCAGCCATTAGCAGGCAACAAGTCAGCAAAAACTAACCAATGAGAATTATTTTATGTATCAGTGCCAAAAATTTATGCATATTAACGTAGTTTGGTTGTTAATTAATTATTAAGGTACATGTGTGAGAAAGTATGTATTTTGTCTTATAAATTTTAGCTTATTGAAAAGCTTTTACAGGGTTAAAAAAATAGGTTGATAGTTTCCTCATTGACCCTTTAGGACAATAATCTTATAACGAGTCGTGTTGGAGTTAAACGTATTGTAGCGTACATTTGTGTGCTCATCGACCTGAACAAAACACAAATTGTTGTTTCTATTGTACATCATATAAAAGATGTTTGTCCGTATTATTTGTGTCTTGTGATATTAATCCATAGTTTGTAAATTTTAGTCATCATGCTTATTGAATCGTTTCAGTTGCCTGTTATAACTCATGTTGTCATGCATATCTTCAATTAGTTGGGAAATATACAACCATACTACTTGATAATACAACATGAACAAGAAATGCTAGAAAACCTCGTATTCTGTTTCGATAAGATTAGGTATTGTTGTTATTGTACTCCGTATATGCCATAAAAAGGATAAAAAATTCACTACAACTATTTAATTGTTTAGGAACATTTAGGTTAAAGACACCAAGATTATGAAACCATTTTAAATTATTACCTTTAATTGACATACAAAGATTGTTGACGAAAATATAGCTATTTCATCAGTAACCCATATTACAACAACTTCTCTAATTTTTAAATATTTTCCCCCTATTTTCACTTTTATAAGAACTTCCTCTTTGTACCAAAACATTAAAATTAGTAATAACATAACATTTTCACCCTTTATACCTCAAGAATGGAAACAGAAATCTTGATTTTGGCATGCTCAATCTTTACATGGATCTTCCTTCACCGATGGAACCAACGACACCACAAGGGTCCGAAAACGTGGCCACTTGTTGGAGCTGCTATCGAGCAACTAGTGAACTATGACCGCATGCACGATTGGCTAGTCAACTACCTGTCCAAGTCGAGAACTGTTGTGGTTCCAATGCCTTTCACCACTTACACTTACATAGCCGATCCAGCTAATGTAGAACATGTTCTTAAAACGAACTTTGCAAACTACCCAAAGGTCTCTATTTCTAGGCACGACATATTATAATTGCATTTGCTTTTTGTCTTTTTTACTATTGCTATCAAGATATATAATGCTGTTTTGATCTAGGCATAAAGTTTTCGGCTTTCTTTTTGGTTTTTGAAGGGTGAAGTGTATCATTCGTATATGGAGGTGTTGCTTGGAGAAGGCATCTTCAATTCTGATGGCGAGAATTGGAGGAAACAAAGGAAAACATCAAGTTTTGAATTTGCTTCTAAGAACTTAAGGGACTTTAGCACAGTCGTTTTTAGAGAGTATAGCCTTAAGCTCTCTTCTATTCTAAGTCAAGCAGCTTTTAAGCACCAACAACTAGACATTCAGGTAACAAAGTAATCACACGAATTCATATAAAGAACTAATATTGACTCTTTCACACGTCTTAAGCGTTAACTTAAATGGAAAGGGATTGCTATTACACGTAAATAAGTGCATTGTTTAAGATAGATTATTATATGTGAACTGATCTTATAAAGTCGAGACTCACAATTAAAAGGAGCTTTGTATTCCTGGAACAAGAAGGTTTCACAAACACATCTCCATGCGAATACACTCTGATAATTAAAAGACAACATGCGAAGCAGGAAATACTTGCATTATATAACAAGTCAGCTAAATGAAACCTATGTTTTCGAAAGATCTTAATAGTTTTCTTACTTTTGTCATAAACATACAGACGTGAACCACGTAAATTCGGTTCATTTTCTGTTTGGTTATTCTTTTTGTTCCGTTATTTTCTAAGACTTATGTTTCTCATTCTAGGAATTATTGATGAGGATGACTCTGGACTCTATATGTAAGGTAGGATTTGGAGTAGAGATAGGGACATTAGCTCCTAGCTTACCTGACAATCGATTTGCCAAAGCCTTCGATGCTGCAAACATTATAGTCACTCTTCGGTTCATTGATCCACTATGGAAAATAAAGAAGTTCCTAAGAGTCGGTTCTGAAGCTATTCTGGATGAAAGCATCAAGATCATTGATGATTTTACATATTCGGTCATCTACAGAAGAAAGAAAGAGATAGAAGAGTCTCAAGAGATTCCTAATGATAGTAAGGTAAATTCAACTATATATGGGTAAAACACATAGATGTACAATAATGGATTTAACTACATTCTATCGTATGCCGTGCCTTAATCAGATGAAGCATGATATTTTATCAAGATTTATTGAGCTAGGAAAAGACCCTGAAAACAACATCGACGACAAGAGTCTAAGAGACATTGTATTGAACTTTGTGATTGCTGGACGAGATACAACAGCAACGACTCTTTCTTGGGCTATATACATGATCATGACTAACGATCATGTTGCTGAGAAACTTTATGCAGAGCTCAAAGCTTTTGAGAAAGAACGTGCAGAAGAGGAGAAGGTGTCTTTGAAACCATGTGAAACACAAGATCCTGAATCATTTGACCTCAGAACTAAGCAATTTGCTGATCTTATGACTTACGATTCTTTGGGAAAATTGTATTATTTGCATGCTGTTATTACAGAAACGCTGCGGTTGTATCCAGCTGTACCTCAGGTACGTCATATAAATTTTTATTTGATAGAAGTGGTAAATTTCAACCCATATATGAATGGGTCAATTTGGGTTGTGTCTTGTTAATCCGGGTCATGGGTCAAATCAGCAAATGGGTTGAGTGTTGCACAAAGCTTATTATCAACGCATACATGATACAACCTCCGAAATCATTTTATTAAAACAATATTGATTATTATTGCAATAATATTTAATTTGCAAACATAATTACGGAATTTTGTTGATTCAAAAAAATAAAGAAATGTGCATGTAACTCAACCCGGCCCGGCATGTTTTGATATTTTAACATGTTACTCAGCCCACCCACCCGTTTATCTTGCAAATTCTGCTATATGTGGAAAGAAACTAAAAGGGATTGTTGGAAACTCGATGAAGCTACTAAAAGATTGATCCTTTTTCATTTTAAAAAGGACCCAAAAGGAATCTTGAACGATGATATTTTACCTGATGGAACGAAAGTAAAAGCAGGAGGTATGGTGACATACGTACCTTACTCAATGGGACGAATGGAATACAATTGGGGTCCCGATGCAAAAGAATTTAAGCCCGAAAGATGGCTTAAAGACGGTTTCTTCCAAAACGCATCTCCATTTAAGTTCACTGCGTTTCAGGTAACAATTATGCCGATATTAAAGAGGAACAATTAATATATAATTTACAAAAACTAGTTAACTTCCTAAAAGTTCAATTTAGAGGGTGTTTAGGATTGCTTATTTATCATAGTTTATAAGTAGTGACTAAACTAATAAGGACATAAAGATAAGCAGGTTCCAACCTCAGATTCTAAAATGATAAGCATCTTAATTTAAGCAATCCCAAAAACCCCCTTTAAGGTAATGTTTGTAAATGTCAGCTGTAATATCATCATTTGGACCAGGGAACCGCGTTAGATTACTAAAAATGAAATTTGCTACCTTTCTATGTGATATTTTCCTAAAAACAATAAAATTTTAAAACCATGATTTCAAGTGACAATTTTTCTTTCGATATTAGGCGGGTCCAAGAATATGCCTCGGAAAAGACTCAGCCTACCTGCAAATGAAGATGGCGCTCGCCATTTTGTGTAGATTTTACAAATTCGAATTGGTTGAAGGGCATGTGGTTGGGTACAGAATGATGACAATTCTATCAATGGCTAATGGATTAAAGATCAACGTTTCAACACGTTCATAAGACTCCAATCGTGTTAAAAGACTAAAGATTTGTTTTCACATGTGATCTATATGACAATAGGATTATACTAAGCCAATAATTTTTCCTTCTTGTTCCTCCCATCTTCGGTTTGAGCCTCTATCATTGATGTAACACGAGCATGAAATCCTGGATACGGTTCGTACCCAAAAATCATCTGAAGTGCCTGAATTAAGAAAAACATAGTCCAATAAAGTCTAGTTTAACGTCACTTTCTGATAAAGATTATGTATGGGGCGTTTGGATGCATTTCAAGAGTGATCAAGTGATTAATAAAATGGGCTATATGTTGATGTTATTTAAAGTTATAATAAGATGTTTGATGGGTTAGAAAATTATGATTATTTAACAAATGAATACATAAAATGACGAATAATTAACATATCATGTAAAGAGACGTTTTGTCTGAGGTAAAAGTTTCTCAGATTAGATCAAAAGCATTATATATTTATCCAAAAATGTAAAACTTCTTATTCATAGAATGATTCTCAAAACACAAATCCAAACACCCCTCGTAGACTGTAGAAATTACCTCAAACAAAACAAAGAACGGAGCCATCAAGAAAGCTTGCAAAATGTTGTCAAGAAGAGCTGGTGCTCTTCCCTGCAAATTTGTTTGAAGTTATAAGCATATGCACTTCTTGATATGTTTTTTATACATTTATACTCGCGAGTTTAACCAATGAAAGTTGCCCAGACTAATTTGACACATAGTTCACCTTGTTTGACAATGTGATAGACTTTCAGCAAACCAATAATGGATATATATAAAATTTTGACTTGGAATATATATAAAAAGACGAATGTTGCAACTTTCATAGGACAAACCGAGTATCATGCAAGTGATGAAATAGAGCTGACTAACCTCAAATATCCCATGTCCTATAAATTGTGCTGTCCACGAAACTAGTTGTACAACAAGAACAACCTGAATTAACAAGATGAAATATATAAGTGACGCATCACGTCTTCACGTATGTTAAATGAAGGTTTGTGGATCATTTTTCTGTAATGACAGTCAATGGTGAAATAGCCAATATCAGATTAAACTTGGCTAAAAAAGGTTAACAGTTCCTAAACACGATCTCAGACAAACACGAATCCATTTGCTATCTTAATTTAACATCAACGAATCTTAACTCAAACACGCATCTATAAAGATATGAAAATCCTAAACAAGTTTCATAAACATGATCTTAGAGGGTGTTTGGGATTGCTAAGGCGTGGTGCTTTATATAATCGGTTGTAACCTACCTATGCAGGAGAAAGTGTTTGGTTTTTTTACTATATCAAAACGCTTAAGTTGTATCAGTGTCAGGTTATTCGTATCATTTAAGGCTTTAGAGGTAAAATATTCACAATCAATTAACTAACTAGAATAAGCAACTCTGAAACTGATCTCAGAGGATATTTGGGATTTCGTTTTCAAAACATATTCTACGTTTGCCTGCTTTTCCGAAACTACATACTGTCTTTACGAAAATAAGGATAAACACATTTTTTCCATGATTTGTCCCACACATTTTGTACTATTATTTGCGTTCTGAAAACAAAATAATCAGATAATCTACTCCAAAACGCAATCCTAAACATATCACTTAGATCATAAGCATCCAAACCCAAACAAGATACCATAAAAAACACAACAAAAACCATACCTTCCAAGCCAATCCAAACCCAAGAACACAAGCAAGAACACTACTTCCAACCCAACAAAACAAACATAGAACAGCAGCCAAAGAACCAGCTTTCAAATCAAACCAAACATAAAACACAGCATATATTAAACTAAACAAAAAACCAAGATTAAAAACCAATAAAAAACCAATTCCAAAAATAGAAACATTTATACAAGGGACATTAAATGGTATTGGTACAAAGTTTATCAAAAGTATAGCAGTGAAAAAAATAGGCCAAACAAATATCATATGAATGATTATGTTTATTGGGTTGCTGTGATATGATGCATAGAATGCAAAGTGTTTTTCAAGATCAAGATAACCCATTTTTCTTTCTAAAAAAGGAAAGTGATTGGTGGTTTCAACAATGGGATTACTTTACGTATATAGAGAGTCAACTAACTCATACTAGTACAATACGGATTTGTTTCCTGGGCTTTCATAGTACTAGATGTAGCCCAAGGTTGCTAGTTGGGTCGGGCTTGATAACCGATATAACATAAACGAATAAACCGAACAACCTGATAACTGAATCGTTAAACACCGCTAGGTTTAGCACATTTTTGGCCGATTTATAAAGGGGTTTCGCCAATGGAAATTTTATAAGGATTTGTTAGGTCCATGTCGCCCAATAAAAAAATGCCAACTGGACTATTTCTTGACATATTCGTAAGGACCAAATAGAAAAGAGAAAAGACATTCTATATCCAAATATGATGACGTGACAATTTCTTATTGGTCCACACGAATCCGCGACTTCTTCACAAAATGTGAATTGTTTTCCAAATTCGAAACATTTTAAAAATTGGTCTAAAACGTGCAAATCTCTTTCTTTTTAGTCTGATGATATTCTTTAGGTTTATAGAATTGAGTCGGCTTTAAAAGTAACTCCTATATGATTCATTTAACATGTTTATCTAAACGAGTTAGTGGGTAACGGGTAAAGCGTGTCAAGTAGTCGACTTGTTAACACTTTGTAACTCATTATAAAATTTGTTTTATATATTTGTTTTCTTTTATAGAAACCTTATTAAGTTGGTGATTCAGACTCGTTTAAACCAAGTACCCAAAGCGGATATTGAACGTAGCCTATAAACAGGTTAAGTGGTTAAACAAAACCTGAAACAACCTTGCGCGCGCATTTTAAACCGTGCGGTTGGTTTGTGTGTCAGTTTCGTATCATGTGTCATGATGTGCCCGAAATTTCCACCCCTGAAAGTAGTGATATTTATGTGTATTCGATTACTTATGGGGTGTTTGAGATTGTATCTGTGACTATTTAATTACTCCGTATTTATTATGTTCGTGAATCACAAACAAAGATAAGTAGTGATATTAGTAAAGAGGATTTATGTGCATTTTACGAAAGAGAAAATGCAAGTAGAACATAAATGGTGTTTGTGTTATGTTATTTAACGTGCTTAAGAGTTTATATAAATTAGGAAAGCTTGCAACTTATTCTTTTTCGTTTTATAAGCTTATCAAGTTGAGCTTATATAACTTAAGCTTTCAAGAACCAGTGGAAAGGAAAGACTTGTTCCCTGCATTCCTTTCCTTCCAAATAACTTTTTCGGATTTATATAAGCTAATAAACCCGTCAAATCAATGGTTTTGCAACATGCAATTTAACTTTTAAACACAATCTAACGCAATCTCAAACACATGTTAGAGGTGTTTGGAATTTTCTTATAGTGTTACTTTTTATATGTTACTTTTACTATAGTCATATTTTGATATTAATAACTTTTTTTAATTCTTGTTTATCTACTTATTTGAGAGTCAATAGTTTAAGTCTTTTATATAACAAAAGAACATACAAAATAAAAAATCAAATTGTTGACAAGTTTTTAGATCAGTGAGAGATAGAGTTTGCCATTAGGCGAAACTGAGCATTTCTGTTAGTTAATAAAAGTCAAAATTGGCTATCTGCATTTAATAAAGATGCATATTATTCATCTTTGTAATTTTAACACCCGCGTACACGGGTTTCAAAATTAAATACGACTAAAATTATTATTAACAGGAATATAAATATCAAAATGAAGGCACGACCCCAAGGGTTACTGTGAGATGAAAATAAATACACGAGATTGTATATATAGCAACGACCTTATATTTTTTTCAAGGGTTATTACATGCTATTAAACACGCATAATATCTAGAACGTAATATCAGTAGTTACATTTAAATAATATCAAACTCAATGCCATTTAAACAAAGTCAATCCTTCGTCCAACAAAAATTGATGCAAAATATTAATCGATATTAATATATAACTAAAAAAATTGTGTAAAAACTTGTGCGTGCACAGACATTACAATTGTATAAGTATATAAGATTTTACATAATTTATAGTCAAATTTTATTTAACAACCCCGTGGATACATCACGTTAACATCATGAAAGTAAGATGATATATGAAATTAATCCTAACATAAACATTGTTTTAAATACTCGAGATAAGCACATTTAAGGCGTGGAGAAGGAAGAGCACCTCATAGTAAACTTTAGATAATAGAATAGGTTAGTCGATCAAAAACTGTTTGTGCTATTTTGTAAGGGTTTTCTTTATATCTCGTGTAACTTCTGTATATCGTGGTTCATTAATGGAATAGGTTAGTCAATATACTTTATTTTTAGGGATAATATCTTTAAAAAGCGTCATAATTGTCCAAAAATACTCTTCTGGGTATCAAACAAATTTTTTTGCTTAGGTTACTGAACTTTCAATTTTGTACTTTTTG
Organism: Artemisia annua; assembly: GCA_014162995.1. Lineage (NCBI taxonomy): Eukaryota > Viridiplantae > Streptophyta > Magnoliopsida > Asterales > Asteraceae > Artemisia > Artemisia annua. The sequence continues at coordinate 343,687 of LBNU01020890.1, read as the reverse complement.
ATGTACTTTGTGACATTCTTGCCTCTCAAATTATTAAAAATTCATGGGCAAAAATGTTACAAGAGTGCCTCAAAAAATCCGAAATTGAAAGTTCAATACTCGTATAAGCAAAAAAATTTGTTCGATACTCAGAAGAGTATTTTTTTGACAAGTATGATAATTTATAAAGTTATTATCCCTAAAAAATAAAGTATATCGTGCTATTTGATGCCGTTGTCCAAACCACCATTTGGGTCCTTTGGATGTTTAAAAATGACTCCACCTTTACATCCAAGAAAGCACTTTACGTATACTTGGATGATGTAAAACTCTTCACGAATCACGTATACTTGGATGTTCGATATATCTAGATTGAGTGATTTACAAACCGTATTTGGCTTCTTGGTAGCATTAAGTATAATGGCCTTCGAACAAAAGCACTTTGCTATAACAAGAAGTTCACAGTTCTAACTGCTTGCTACCATATGAGGCAGGTTGTTGCATGTTATATACACACCAAAACACACACATCAAAGGTTTTAAATACACAAATAAGTCTTATCAGAATTTAATTACCCGAATTTCATATTCATTTGAAAGTAAAACAACATAGAAAGGGAAAAGTGACTGACTTACAGTAAGAACTCCTCATATGTGGTGATCCTCAAACTTTATGCATCAACCTTGAAAACTACTCATCATAGTTCTAGCATGTGAGTACCGGATAGATATGTAGCCAAAGACAACTTGCCGATAGATACAAGTTATGTTTTCTTCTAAATCGTAAAAATGTGTTTTCTTAATGGGTGACAAAAAGAATGGTAAAGAATATGTTTATGTACGTACGTAGTAACTAAAAAAATGACAAGCTAAAACTAAGAATGTTTCCGGCAAGTCATCCTTGGCTGCATTACGTATACCTTGTCTTCACATGCAAGAACTTAGATGAATGTACTTTGTTTCTAATCGTGAAATAATGATCAAGAATACCACGATAATGTTGATGATCATGGTATTAAAGAATATGGAAATACTTTCCAATGATGGAAAGATGAAGTTTAATAAGAAGTGGCAAATGTGGGACTTGATTTCTATATGTGGATATGGTCTTTTTCTTTGGAACTTGGGGGTAGGAAAAATATGTGTCCACAACAATCTTCATATAAACATATAGATAGGTAGTGCATATGTATGTAAAATATTATGGTGGTAGTTAGGGGCGTAAAAAAAACCAACCCGATTGGAACTTGACTCGGATGTGAACCCGAATAAGCTTATTCGGGTCGAGTTACTAAGGTCAACAATATTCAGGTTATTTGGGTCAATTCGAGTAACCCGAATACTAAGTAGGGTCGGTATCAAGGTGAAAATGTTTGGCTAACTCAGCTTCGAGTCAACCCGAATGATCCGAATAAAGGTTTTGTTTAATATAAACTTTATAAATTATCTATTTAAACAAGTACGAATAGACAATTTTGTTACCATTTTACTCATATTCGAGTTGAGCCCAAATGAACCCGACCCGATTAGACCCAAACCCGTCTAACCCGAATTCAAATAGGGTTAGATTCGAGTTTGTTATTTTTAGCCTTGACCCAACTTTGAATTGACCCAAACCTGACCCGATTAACACCGCTACAGTAGTGATGGTAGCAATATAGAATATATCATATAAGATTATATAAAGATGAGAGGCATGACATGTGAAGGGTCCCATGGTATATTGCAAGTTGAATGAGGTCCATTTATGTTTTTCCCCATCCACTTGATGGGTTTGTTTCAATCTTTTATCAAGATCTTATCACTTGTTTGTAATTTCAAAAAACATTTGGATAACATGCTTTTGTTGGTGTTTGTTTTGTGGTGCGTGTATCTTCTCAATATGAAATACAAAGTAGCACTTTTAAAGTAGAAAAGTTGATTGATAGATTTTGAAAATCTAATAATCTTAGCAAATACAAAGCCCTTAACATAATGAGTGTCGCGATGGATAATAACAATGAACTTTAAGGCTCACCGACTACAAAAGCTTTCAAATTACACAGAAACGCACTAACGCTTTATGTCTAGTCCTCAAATCATTTTGATCTTAATGTTTGTCATTTGTAAACATTATATTGTTGAATATAGTTTTTATCAGTCGGAATTTTTTAAGTTTTTGAAGTACAGTGTTTTCATATCAACTCATTTTTTCCAACCCTCGTTAGTACAAAATTTAGGGGTACAATTTAAGACGAGCCGGAGTTATAAGAAATGTAGGTTTCGGGAAGATCTGCGGAACTTTGGACTAAGTGATAATGTTTGTGATCTCTTGCTAAGAAAAGAAAACAGTCGGTCTCATTTGTGGGAAGAGGATCCCACGATCAATAAGTTTCTAGAGAGAGAGAGAAAGAGAGTAATTTTGTGTGTGTATGTGTGTGTTTTAGCTAGAAGATCTTACTCGGCGTTTTACCATTGTATTTATAGGTGATTAATTGTCGTGTTCTGAGGATCACGAGGTGCGGCTCATCCTATTAACCGATGAGTTATAGTATGTTTGCCTTGAAGTCATGCCCCTTTGAGTTGCTTTATGTTTTGTCAGTCGTGTCATGGGATTTGGGAATGTCGCCCTTTGTTGACGAGTTGCCGCCTTTCCCTATTTAGCAGACAGATGTTTGCTCCTCAAACCCATATTAAATTCCTTACTTCTTTTGGTTGAATGGTGGACTTCTCTAGGTTTTGAATTTGCCATGTCCCAAGGTCAGTCCGTACTTCATCGACGATACCCTTCCACTGATCTTACTGAACTCCAACCGTTTGGAGATGTAGTTCCCGTTGTGGCTTCCGGACATATCGGACTTGTTCCTCATTCTAGTTGTGGGATCCATACTTATTTCTAGTCCGGGATATTATTTGTGATTATCCAAGACAGTGGCCCATTTGTGATTCTCCTTGCTTTAGGCAGGATCCGGACTCTTTCAGTCTATGGAAACACTATACGTGATCACTCATGTAAAATGCAAAATTCTACATTTATAATGCAAAAATAGTAACAATACCATATGATGATCGAAAGAATTTTCGCTTACTCATATATTCACATATTCATGATACAAAATCGTAAATTGTGGATGGATCGATCCCTGAAGGTTAACTTGACTCGGTTGCGTTTTATGACAAACACATAAATAAACCTCATGATAATAATGCAAGTGAAACATTTCAAAAGATAATTTCCTAGTATATGGACAACCCACTAATATCGTTCAACCACAAGAAACACAAGATGATTAGAGAGCAGTGACGGAGCTAGGATTTATCACTCGGGTGGGCCAAAATAAAAAGATAAAAAATCATTTGAAAATAACAAATAACTTCGTTAGTTTATATCAATTAAATCTATCTTACACATTTATCTCTAATCCTTAAAATATTTTATAGAAGTAATCACCTAGTTGTTCAAAATATAACAGTAACAATTATACAAAAATTTGATTCAAAAACAATTCTGGGTATGCTATTTCTATCTACACATACCAAAATACATTCATAATACTAGTGATGTAGTGATGTTGTAAATTGTTTTGGGTTGGCCATGGCCCACCCGAGGCCAAATGTAGCTCCGTCTCTGTTAGAGAGCCCAATGCAATGCACCAATAACATTTACAAGGTAATTTTTGCACCTATGGCATGTCAAACTGCATCACCCCTATCATGTTAATTGTCTCACGCCGAGCAATTCACATCTAGTCATCCAGTATTTTTTTTTTTAATCTTAGCGGGTGATGTATTTTTGGTGGTGTATTATAGGGTTCACTTGCGCCTATAATATTTATAGTTGGGGAAGGTGTTTTAGTTATTATTATATTATTGGGTGTGTGTTAAGGTGACAACCTAATACCAGTAACAGTTATTGAGTTATCATTGCACCTAGTTTTCTTAGACAAGATGTCAGGGGTGATATTCTCATGATCTCCCATCCTCGATGATGTTATAAATTTTGTTCATTTTTTTGCCCTTAACTAACTATATTTTTCTTGTTTACCATCGACAAAGCCTATGACGTTACATACGTGTATAGCAAGCATCAATTATTTCTAAACGTTAACAATGGATCCAAAGATGTTTTGAATACGTATAATGTATTTAAAGCATATTTGAGTAAATATGTTATTATAGTGTTTTAGTTTGGTATATATGAATTTAACCTTTTTAAAAATTACATGCGTAAGCAACTCCATGTGAATGTTATTATAAGTTTATAACCAAAGAATATAACGAGCTTTATTAATAGTCATTCTTAAACGTTAAATCAATAATCAAGTTCTTTTTTTTTCTTTTTTCTCCCCTTTTTTTTTTTTTTTTTTTTTAACGAAATAGCATTAAACTATAATGGTACAAACGACGTGCAATTGTAAAAAAAATAAAAAATAATGTAGTTCTGAAAAAGAGCACATGGCCATAAACGGTGCAAGTGAACCCTATAAGTTGTCCTTTTTATTACTTGTACAGTTGTACACTACACAATAAAGAGTTAAATTTTACATATTTTTCATCTTAAAAATACACGATTTTAATATGAACTTTCTTAGTGCGTAGACAAATATTACGTGAACAATATCTCAATATTTGCAAATAAAGACAAAATAGTCAAATTTCACGTGAAGAAGCGTGAAATCATATATATAAGTTTGGAAGAATAATATGAA
>LBNU01020890.1:294020-334020 GCA_014162995.1 Artemisia annua | reverse complement strand
GACCGCATGCACGATTGGCTAGTCAACTACCTGTCTAAGTCGAGAACTGTTGTGGTTCCAATGCCTTTCACCACTTACACTTACATAGCCGATCCAGCTAATGTAGAACACGTTCTTAAAACGAACTTTGCAAACTACCCAAAGGTCTCTATTTCTAGGCACGACATATTATAATTGCATTTGCTTTTTGTCTTTTTACTATTGCTATCAAGATAACGCCGTTTTGATCTAGGCATAAATTTTTCGGCTTTCTTTTTGGTTTTTGAAGGGTGAAGTGTATCATTCGTATATGGAGGTGTTGCTTGGAGAAGGCATCTTCAATTCTGATGGCGAGAATTGGAGGAAACAAAGGAAAACATCAAGTTTTGAATTTGCTTCTAAGAACTTAAGGGACTTTAGCACAGTCGTTTTTAGAGAGTATAGCCTTAAGCTCTCTTCTATTCTAAGTCAAGCAGCTTTTAAGCACCAACAACTAGACATTCAGGTAACAAAGTAATCACACGAATTCATATAAAGAACTAATATTGACTCTTTCACACATCTTAAGCGTTAACGTAAATGGAAAGGGATTGCTATTACACGTAAATAAGTACATTGTTTAAGATAGATTATTATATGTAAACTGATCTTATAAAGTCGAGACTCACAATTAAAAGGAGCTTTGTATTCCTGGAACAAGAAGCTTTCACAAACACATCTCCATGCGAATACACTCTGATAATTAAAAGACAACGTGCGAAGCAGGAAATACTCGCATTATATAACAAGTCAGCTAAATGAAACCTATGTTTTCGAAAGATCTTAATAGTTTTCTTACTTTCGTCATAAACATATAGATGTGAACCACATAAATTCGGTTCATTTTGTGTTTCGTTATTCTTTTTGTTCCGTTTTTTGCTAAGACTTATGTTTCTCATTCTAGGAATTATTGATGAGGATGACTCTGGACTCTATATGTAAGGTAGGATTTGGAGTAGAGATAGGGACATTAGCTCCTAGCTTACCTGACAATCGATTTGCCAAAGCCTTCGATGCTGCAAACATTATAGTCACTCTTCGGTTCATTGATCCACTATGGAAAATAAAGAAGTTCCTAAGAGTCGGTTCTGAAGCTATTCTGGATGAAAGCATCAAGATCATTGATGATTTTACATATTCGGTCATCTATAGAAGAAAGAAAGAGATAGAAGAATCTCAAGAGATTCCTAATGATAGTAAGGTAAATTCAACTATATATGGGTAAAACACATGGATGTACAATAATGGATTTAACTACATTCTATCGTATGCCGTGCCTTAATCAGATGAAGCATGATATTTTATCAAGATTTATTGAGCTAGGAAAAGACCCTGAAAACAACATCGACGACAAGAGTCTAAGAGACATTGTATTGAACTTTGTGATTGCTGGACGAGATACAACAGCAACGACTCTTTCTTGGGCTATATACATGATCATGACTAACGATCATGTTGCTGAGAAACTTTATGCGGAGCTCAAAGCTTTTGAGAAAGAACGTGCAGAAGAGGAGAAGGTGTCTTTGAAACCATGTGAAACACAAGATCCTGAATCATTTGACCTCAGAACTAAGCAATTTGCTGATCTTATGACTTACGATTCTTTGGGAAAATTGTATTATTTGCATGCTGTTATTACAGAAACGCTGCGGTTGTATCCAGCTGTACCTCAGGTACGTCATATAAATTTTTATTTGATAGAAGTGGTAAATTTCAACCCATATATGAATGGGTCAATTTGGGTTGTGTCTTGTTAATCCGGGTCATGGGTCAAATCAGCAAATGGGTTGAGTGTTGCACAAAGCTTATTATCAACGCATACATGATACAACCTCCGAAATCATTTTATTAAAACAATATTGATTATTATTGCAATAATATTTAATTTGCAAACATAATTACGGAATTTTGTTGATTCAAAAAAATAAAGAAATGTGCATGTAACTCAACCCGGCCCGGCATGTTTTGATATTTTAACATGTTACTCAGCACACCCACCCGTTTATCTTGCAAATTCTGCTATATGTGGAAAGAAACTAAAAGGGATTGTTGGAAACTCGATGAAGCTACTAAAAGATTGATCCTTTTTTATTTTAAAAAGGACCCAAAAGGAATCTTGAACGATGATATTTTACCTGATGGAACGAAAGTAAAAGCAGGAGGTATGGTGACATACGTACCTTACTCAATGGGACGAATGGAATACAATTGGGGTCCCGATGCAAAAGAATTTAAGCCCGAAAGATGGCTTAAAGACGGTTTCTTCCAAAACGCATCTCCATTTAAGTTCACTGCGTTTCAGGTAACAAATATGCCGATATTAAAGAGGAACAATTGAATATATAATTTACAAAAACTAGTTAACTTCCTAAAAGTTCAATTTAGAGGGTGTTTAGGATTGCTTATTTATCATAGTTTATAAGTAGTGACTAAACTAATAAGGACATAAAGATAAGCAGGTTCCAACCTCAGATTCTAAAATGATAAGCATCTTAATTTAAGCAATCCCAAAGACCCCCTTTAAGGTAATGTTTGTAAATGTCAGCTGTAATATCATCATTTGGACCAGGGAACCGCGTTAGATTACTAAAAATGAAATTTGCTACCTTTCTATGTGATATTTTCCTAAAAACAATAAAATTTTAAAACCATGATTTCAAGTGACAAATTTTTCTTTCGATATTAGGCGGGTCCAAGAATATGCCTCGGAAAAGACTCAGCCTACCTGCAAATGAAGATGGCGCTCGCCATTTTGTGTAGATTTTACAAATTCGAATTGGTTGAAGGGCATGTGGTTGGGTACAGAATGATGACAATTCTATCAATGGCTAATGGATTAAAGATCAACGTTTCAACACGTTCATAAGACTCCAATCGTGTTAAAAGACTAAAGATTTGTTTTCACATGTGATCTATATGACAATAGGATTATACTAAGCCAATAATTTTTCCTTCTTGTTCCTCCCATCTTCGGTTTGAGCCTCTATCATTGATGTAACACGAGCATGAAATCCTGGATACGGTTCGTACCCAAAAATCATCTGAAGTGCCTGAATTAAGAAAAACATAGTCCAATAAAGTCTAGTTTAACGTCACTTTCTGATAAAGATTATGTATGGGGCGTTTGGATGCATTTCAAGAGTGATCAAGTGATTAATAAAATGGGCTATATGTTGATGTTATTTAAAGTTATAATAAGATGTTTGATGGGTTAGAAAATTATGATTATTTAACAAATGAATACATAAAATGACGAATAATTAACATATCATGTAAAGAGACGTTTTGTCTGAGGTAAAAGTTTCTCAGATTAGATCAAAAGCATTATATATTTATCCAAAAATGTAAAACTTCTTATTCATAGAATGATTCTCAAAACACAAATCCAAACACTCCTCGTAGACTGTAGAAATTACCTCAAACAAAACAAAGAACGGAGCCATCAAGAAAGCTTGCAAAATGTTGTCAAGAAGAGCTGGTGCTCTTCCCTGCAAATTTGTTTGAAGTTATAAGCATATGCACTTCTTGATATGTTTTTTATACATTTATACTCGCGAGTTTAACCAATGAAAGTTGCCCAGACTAATTTGACACATAGTTCACCTTGTTTGACAATGTGATAGACTTTCAGCAAACCAATAATGGATATATATAAAATTTTGACTTGGAATATATATAAAAAGACGAATGTTGCAACTTTCATAGGACAAACCGAGTATCATGTAAGTGATGAAGTAGAGCCGACTGACCTCAAATATCCCATGTCCTATAAATTGTGCTGTCCACGAAACTAGTTGTACAACAAGAACAACCTGAATTAACAAGATGAAATATATAAGTGACACCTCACGTCTTCACTTATGTTAAATGAAGTTTTTGTTGTTCATTTTTTCTGTAACGACGGTCAATGGTGAAATAGCCGATATCAGATTAAACTTGGCTAAAAAAGGTTAATAGATCCTAAATAACTTTCATGGACACAATCTCAGACGAACACGAATCCATTTGCTATCTTAATTTAATATCAATGAATCTTAACTCAAACCACGCATGTCGCATCTATAAAGATATGAAAATCCTAAACAAGTTTCATAAACATGATCTTAGAGGGTGTTTGGGATTGCTAAGGCATGGTGCTTTAGATAATCGGTTGTAACCTACCTATGCAGGAGAAAGTGTTTGGTTTTTTTACTATATCAAAACGCTTAAGTTGTATCAGTGTCAGGTTATTTGTATCATTTAAGGCTTTAGAGGTAAAATATTCACAATCAATTAACTAACTAGAATAAGCAACTCTGAAACCGATCTCAGAGGGTGTTTGGGGTTGAGTTTTCAAAACATATTCTACGCTTGCCTGCTTTTCCAAAACTACATACTGTCTTTACGAAAATAAGGGTAATCACATTTTTTCCATGAATTGTCCCACACATTTTGTACTATTATTTGCGTTCTGAAAACATAATAATCAGATAATCTACTCCAAAACGCAATACTAAACATATAACCATATAACAAAAAACACAACAAAGAATCATACTATACCTTCCAAGCCAATCCAAACCCAAGAACACAAGCAAGAACACTACTTCCAACCCAACAAAACAAACATAGAACAGCAGCCAAAGAACCAGCTTTCAAATCAAACCAAACATAAAACACAGCATACATTAAACTAAACAAAAAACCAAGATTAAAAACCAATAAAAAACCAACTCCAAAAATAGAAACATTTATACAAGGGACATTAAATGGTATTGGTACAAAGTTTATCAAAAGTATAGCAGTGAAAAAAATAGGCCAAACAAATATCATATGAATGATTATGTTTATTGGGTTGCTGTGATATGATGCATAGAATGCAAAGTGTTTTTCAAGATCAAGATAACCCATTTTTCTTTCTTTTTTTAGCAAGTGATTGGTGGTTTCAACAATGGGATTACTTTACGTATATATAGAGAGTCAACTATACTACTCATTTTTCTTTCTTTTTTTAGCAAGTGAGTAGTACAATACGGATTTGTTTCGTGGGCTTTCATAGTACTAGATGTAGCCCAAGGTTGCAAGTTGGGTCGGGCTTTATAACCGATATAACAGAACCGAATAAACCGAACAACCTGATAACTGAATCGTTAAACACCGCTAGGTTTAGCACATTTTAGGCCGATGTATAAAGGGGTTTCGCCAGTGGAAATTTTATAAAGATTTGTTAGGTCCATGTCGTCCTATAAAAAACTGCCAACTGGACTATTTCTAGACATATTCGTAAGTATTTTTGAGGACCAAATAGAAAAGAGAAAAAAAATTCTATATCCAAATATGATGACGTGACAATTTCTTATTGGTCCACACGAATCCGCGACTTCTTCACAAATGTGAATTGTTTTCCAAATTCGGAACTTTTTAAAAATTGGTCGCAAACCCCTTTCTTTATGGTCTGATGTCGTGATATTCTTTACGGTTATAGAATTGAGTCGGCTTTAAAAGTAACTCATATATGATTCATTTAACATGTTTATCTAAACGAGTTAGTGGGTAACGGGTAAACCGTGTCAAGTAGTCGACTTGTTAACACTTGTAACTCATCATAAAACTTGTTTTATATTTTTGTTTTCTTTTATAGAAACCTTACTAAGTTGGTGACTCAGACTCGTTTAAACCAAGTAACCAACGCGGATATTGAGCGTAGCCTATAAACATGTTAAGTGGTTAAACAAAACCCGAAACAACCTTGCGCGGTTGGTTTGTTTCAGTTTCATATCATGTCTCATGATGTGCCGGAAATTTCCACCCCAAGTAGTGATATTTAGGTGTTTCCGATTACTTATGGGGTGTTTGAGATTGTATTTGTGACTTTAATTATTTATTATGTTCGTGAATCACAAACAAAGATAAGTAGTGATATTAGTAAAGAGGATTTATGTGCATTTTACGAAAGAGAAAATGCAAGTAGAACATAAATGGTGTTTGTGTTATATTATTTAACGTGCTTAAGAGTTTATATAAATTAGGAAAGCTTGCAACTTATTCTTTTTCGTTTTATAAGCTTATCAAGTTGAGCTTATATAACTTAAGCTTTCAAGAACCGGTGGAAAGGAAAGACTTGTTCCCTGCATTCCTTTCCTTCCAAATAACTTTTTGGGATTTATATAAGCTAATAAACCCGTCAAATCAATGGTTTTGCAACATGCAATTTAACTTTTAAACACAATCTAACGCAATCTCAAACACATGTTAGAGGTGTTTGGAATTTTCTTATAGTGTTACTTTTTATATGTTACTTTTACTATAGTCATATTTTGATATTAATAACTTTTTTTTATTCTTTATCTACTTATTTGAGAGTCAATAGTTTAAGTCTTTTATATAACAAGAGAACATACAAAATGAAAAATCAAATTTTTGGAAAGTTTTTAGTTGGATCTGTGAGAGATCGAGTTTGCCACTAGGTGAAATTGAGCATTTTATTAGTCAATAAAAGTCAAAATTGGCTATCCGTTTTCAATAAAGACTCATATTATTCATCTTTATAAGTTTATCACATGCATACACGAAATTCAAAATTAAATACGGCTAAAATTATTATTAACAGGAATATAAATATTAAAATGAAGGCACGACCCCATGAGTTACTGTGAGATGAAAATAAATACACGTGATTGTATATATAACAGTGACATATATTTTTTTCAAGGGTTATTACATGCTATTAAAGATGGATAATGTCTAGACTGTAATATCACTAGTTAAATTCAAATAATATCAAACTCAATGCCATTTAAACAAAGTCAATCCTTCGTCAATTAAAAAAATATATGTAAAAACTTACGCGTACACGGACATTATAACTATAAAAGTATATAAGATTTTACATAATTTATAGTCCAATTTTATTTAACAACCCCGTGTATCCACGGGGTTAAAAACTACTACGTAGTAGTAATTAGTGAATCACATTAACATCATGAAAGTAAGAGATACATGAAATTAATCCTAACATAAACATTGTTTTAAGAGATTATAAGCACATTTAAGACGTGTAGAAGGAAGAGCATAGTAAACTTTAGATAATAGAATAGGTTAGTCGATCAAAACCTGTTTGTGGTCTTCTGTAAGGATTTTCTTTATATCTCGTGTAACCTCTGTATATCGTGGTTCAATAATAGTAAATATAAAGTATATCGTGCTATTTGATGCCGTCGTCCAAACCACGATTTGGGTCCTTTGGATGTTTAAAAACGACTCCACCTTTACATCTAAGAAGGTAACAAAAACCCTCATTCTTAATGATGTAAAACTCTTCACGTATACTTGGATGTCCGATATGTATCTAGATTGAGTGGTTTACAAACCGTATTTGGCTTCTTGGTAGCATTAACTATAATGGCCTTCGAACAAAAGCACTTTGCTATAACAAGAAGTTCACAGTTCTAACTGCTTGCTACCATATGAGGCAGGTTGTTGCATGTTATATACACACCAAAACACACACATCAAAGGTTTTAAATACACAAATAAGTCTTATCTGAATTTAATTACCCGAATTTCATATTCATTTGAAAGTAAAACAACATAGAAAGGGAAAAGTGACTGACTTACAGTAAGAACTCCTCATATGTGGTGATCCTCAAGCTTTATGCATCAACCTTGAAAACTACTCATCATAGTTCTAGCATGTGAGTACCGGATAGATATGTAGCCAAAGACAACTTGCCGATAGATACAAGTTATGTTTTCTTCTAAATCGTGAATGCATAAAAATGTGTTTTCTTAATGGGTGACAAAAAGAATGGTAAAGAATATGTTTATGTACGTACGTAGTAACTAAAAAATTGACAAGCTAAAACTAAGAATGTTTCCGGCAAGTCATCCTTGGCTGCATTACGTATACCTTGTCTTCACATGCAAGAACTTAGATGAATGTACTTTGTTTCTAATCGTGAAATAATGATCAAGAATACCACGATAATGTTGATGATCATGGTATTAAAGAATATGGAAATACTTTCCAATGATGGAAAGTTGAAGTTTAATAAGAAGTGGCAAATGTGGGACTTGATTTCTATATGTGGATATGGTCTTTTTCTTTGGAACTTGGGGGTAGGAAAAATATGTGTCGACAATAATCTTCATATAAACATATAGATAGGTAGTGCATATGTATGTAAAATATTATGGTGGTACTGATGAGGGGTGTAAAAAAAACCAACCCGAATTGGAACTTGACCCGGACGTGAACCCGAATAAGCTTATTGGGGTCGAGTTACTCAGGTCAATAATATTCAGATTATTTGGATCCATTCGGGTAACCCGAATACTAAGTAGGGTCGGTATGCAAGGTGAAAATGTTTGGCTAACTCAGCTTCGAGTCAACCCGAATGATCCGAATAAAGGTTTTGTTTAATATAATTTTTATAAATTATCTATTTAAACAAGTACAAATAGACAATTTTGTTACCATTTTACTCATATTCGAGTTGAGCCCAAATGGACCCGACCCGATTAGACCCAAACCCGTCTAACCCGAATTCAAATAGGGTTAGATTCGATTTTGTTATTTTTAGCCTTGACCCAACTTTGAATTGACCCAAACCCGACCCGATTAACACCGCTACAGTAGTGATGGTAGCAATATAGAATATATCATATAAGATTATATAAAGATGAGGGGCATAACATGTGAAGGGTCCCATGGTATATTGCAAGTTGAATGAGGTCCATTTATGTTCTTCCCCATCCACTTGATGGGTTTGTTTCAATCTTTTATCATGATCTTATCACTTGTTTGTAATTTCAAAAAACATTTGGATAACATGCTTTTGTTGGTGTTTGTTTTGTGGTGCGTGTATCTTCTCAATATGAAATACAAAGTAGCACTTTTAAAGTAGAAAAGTTGATTGATAGATTCCGAAAATCTAATAATCTTAGTAAATACAAAGCCCTTGACATAATGAGTGTCGCGATGGATAATAACAATGAACTTTAAGGCTCACCGACTACAAAAGCTTTCAAATTACACAGAGACGCACTAACGCTTTATGTCTAGTCCTCAAATCATTTTGATCTTAATGTTTGTCATTTGTAAACATTATATTGTTGAATATAGTTTTTATCAGTCGGATTTTTTTTTTTTTAAGTTTTTGATGCAAAGTGTTTTCATATCAACCCATATTTTCCAACCCTTGCTGTTAGTACAAAATTTAGGCGTATAGATAAAGACGAGCCAAGATCCGCGGAACTTTGAACTAGGTGATAATGTTTATGATCTCCTGCTAAGAAAAAAAATAAAAAATAAAAAAAATAATAATAAAAATCGGTCTCACCGTGGGAAGAGGATCCCACGATAGCCTCGAGTGTGAGAGTAAGTTTCTAAAGAGAGTAATTGTGTGTGTGTGTGTGTGTGTGTGTGTGTTCTTAGCTAGAAGATCTTACTTTTTGTGGCGTTTTACCGTTGTATTTATAAGTAATTGATTGTCGTGTTCTGGGGATCACGAGGTGCGGCTCATCCTATTAACCGATGAGTTATAGGATGTTTGCCTTGAAGTCATGCCCCTTTGACTTGCTTTATGTTTTGTCAGTCGTGTCATGGGATTTGGGATTGTCGCCCTTTGTTGACGAGTTGGCGCCTTTCCCTATTTAGCAGACAGATGTTCGCTTCTCCAAACCATGTTAAATTCCTTACTTCTTTTGCCTAAATGGTGGGCTTCTCTAGGTTTTGAATTTGCTATGTCCCAAGGTCGGTCCGTACTTCATCGACAATAGCCTTCCGCTGATCCTACTGAACTCCGACCGTTTGGAGATGTAGTTCCGATGTGGCTATCCGGACATATCGGAGTTGCCTCATTCTTGTTGTGGAATCCAGACTTCTTTCCAGTCCGGGTTATTATTTGTGATTATCCGAGACAGTGGCCCATTTATGGATATCCGGACATATCTAGTTGCATCTCCTTGTTTTGTGCAGGACCGGACTCTTTCAGTCCAGGGAAACACTATACGTGATCACTCATGTAAAATGCAAAATCCTACCGTTATAATGCAAAAATATTAACAATACCATACGATGATCGAAAGAAATTCCGCTTACTCATATATTCACATTCATGGTACGAAATCATAAATTGTGGATCGATAGATCCGTGAAGGTTAACTTGACTCAATGGCGTTTTATAATAAACACATAATTAAACCTCATGATAATAATGCAAGTGAAACATTTCAAAAGACAATTTCCTAGTATATGGACAACCCACTAATATCGTTCAACTACAAGAAACACAAGATGATTAGAGAGCACGATGCACTGCACCACTAAAATTTACAAGGCAATTTTTGCGCCTATGGCATGTCAAACTGCATCACTATAATTTTTCTTGTTTACCATCAACAAAGGCTATGACGTTACATATGTGTGTATAGCAAGCATCAATTATTTCTAAACGTTAACAATGGATCCAAAGATGTTTTGAATACATGATTATAATTTATTTAAAGCCTATTTTGAGTAAATATGTTATCGTGTTTTAGTTTAGTGTATATGAATTTAACCTTTTTAAAAATTACATGCGTAAGCAACTCTATGTGAATGTTATTATAAGTTTATAACGAAAGAATATAACGAGCTATTAATAGTCATTCATAAATAATCAAGTTCGCATTAAACTAATATGGAATAAAAATACGTACAAAACGACGTGCGATTATACCAAAAATAAATAATGTAGTTCTGAAAAAGAGCACATGGCCATAAACGGTGCATGTACATTTACAGATTAAAAGCCACACTAAAATGTCTATTCTCTCTTTAACAGTAAAATATTTTACTTAAGTTCCAAGTCCAAAATTTATATATTTTTCTCTAAAATGGTACTTTAACTAATTTATTTAAGACGACTTTTTATCTTTTTAAATGAGTTGTCCTTTTTATTACTTGTACACTACACAATAAATAGTTAATTTTACATATTTTTCTGCTTAAAAATACCCGCTTTTAATATGAACTTTTTTAATGTGTGGACAAATGTTGTGTGTACAATATCTCAACATTTGCAAATATCAACAAAATAGTCAAATTTTCACATTAAAAAGTGTGAACAAAAAGAAATCTAAAATACACATGTATAAGTTTGAAAGAATAATATGAACACATCCACACACAAGCGTGTAGAAATCATATCGCTAAAATTGTGATTGTTTGTTACTACATATTGACGAGTGTGTAGTTTTTCAGAAATGATCCACTCTGTATTTGTCTTTTACCTTTTTTTTTTATAAACAATTGTTATACGCTTAAATGTATGACCCATTTTATATAGTGTGATTGCTTGTTACTACACACTGATAAATATGTAAGTTTTTCACACATTAATAACCATGAATAAAATCATGTTTCTACACATTTGTAATTTTTAACACATCTTGTAGTGTGTAAATGTATAAGGCCGGAGGGTGTGGTTGTGCTTGAGGGCGTAAGTGAGCAAGTCATGATGGTGACTCCCAAAACACATATAGCAACTCACGGTGCAAAATGAGAATTGTGGTGAGTTACTCACCATGGTTTAAAGCTGACAAATGTGGCCTCACTCCAATTTTTTTTTTTTTTTTTTTTTTTTTTTTTTTTTTTTTTTTATAAAGTAAATATTTTAATGAAATGTGAGGAGAATATGACCAAAACGAAAGTATGATGAGTTAGAGTAAGTGAAAGTAAGAGGAGAGAAAGAGCTGAAATCGCGATGAATGAGTCACCGCCACTACTTTTGGCCTAAATAAAAATACATGTTTTCATAGAGTGGTATAATCCAATTCCAAGCCAGGCATATCATCGACTGTCAGCAAAGCTAAAGTGGGCCCATACAATTGTCGTGAAATGGGCCTACATGATTTAGTAATTGATGAAGGTATCTTTGCATGGGCCCACTGGGCCATTCACCGTTTCTCGCCGCATCCTCATTGTCTTTACGAATGCACAGTGAGACAGGCCATTTTATTTGAAAGCATTAAATTTGGAATCATTGTATTTTCACAAAATTAAATGTTGTAACTACCATTATATTTTGGAAAATATTTTTTTATGTAAGCTCAAAGGGATCAAGTATGATTCTTTTAATATGGACAACTATCTCCAAGTTCGTCTTTCGGTGGGCAAAGGTGCCAAGAGCCCGAAATAAATATAAGTACTCCCTCCGTCTCAAAATTATTGTTTGAAGACAAACATTACAAAGTTTAATAAAAGTTGGGTCACTTTAATTCAACCACTCAAATGAAATATTCTTCCATTATATTCTTTAGTTTTTACTAAAAAAAAGAAAGTGAACAATTATTTTGAGACATCTCAAAAAGGAAATATGGACCATAATTATGAGACGGGGGGAGTAATTCTCAATTGTATTGTTTGAAAAGGGATACTCCTATAAAAAGGACTCTTTCTGGAGGGAATTCGAAGAAAAAAAAAATTAATCATTTCATTCAACTTTTACTTTAGGAAAATGATTTGCACACTCCAAAAATTTATTAGGACACTTCATTCTGTGCAATAGACAGTTGTACTTTAAGTATAACCTGCTTTAACTGCTAGTACATTGGAGTGTCCCAATAAGATTTGGGAGTGTGCCAATCACTTCCCTTTACGTTAAGGTCCCCGCTACAGTTTTCGCCCAGAGACGGCCCTATATATCCTTCTAGAAGTGAATAATTGCATATATATACCTCTAGAAGTGAATAATTGTATATGTATCATTTGTACAAGCTTTTTACACGATATAACCACGGGTTTTCATGTGCTCATTTATCGTACACTAATTTTGTTTGGTAATGTACTAACGTATTCGGTCTCAAAAACCGACCAGTGACATAACAACTGAAAAGCCATCAGGTATCTTCCTTTGTAATCCCTAAAACGTAAACCTAAATGGTCACTAGGGCCAACAACCGACACGATTGATGGTCATCCCTAGTATAATTATGCTTGTCAGATTTAGTTAACCCTAGATCGTCGGTTTAGACAAGCCTTAAGAGTAAACGAATTTTTGAAGAAACTTCCACCATTGATAGATGTTTTAGCGTTGGTAAATAACATCGCTATTTACCAAAACGGGTAGATGGAGGAATACCTCAGCCACTGCAATATTTATTAAGAATCGTGGTTCTTCTTGATTTACTAAAGTACAATAGTATGGGTCGTCTGTGATATCTCATATTCCCTCTATGTGGTGGAGGTTTTGGTAGTAGAAATCACCTATGAAGACAATAGTATGTGGTGGATACATTTTATAGCAATTACTTGTCTTCTTTGCAGCTAAAATCGAGCCGAGCTTTTAAAAGTTAATGAATGTGAACTTTTTAGCCATAAAGGTTTTGTGCATGATATCAACTAAGGAACTACAAAAAAGTGCACGACAAACTACCAAAAATTTCAATTCACGTGGACCTCCATGAGATTTTGTGTCACGTCGAATTCTGAAGGTGGCCTTTTCTTTAAAGCGTCCTCGAGTTAAAAGACAAAGATAAAGCGGAAAGAAAACGAGTGAAGCTAAAAGGCAATGTTCTTGAGATTATAAACTATTACAGTTCCGTTTTGTTTTGTATCCTAACTCGCCTTATGTCGTTGCAACCATAAATTGGAGATTATGCAGGGGAAAAAAAATTAGGCAAACCAGCAATTATAAGCCAGGGTGGTAACTGATAAACCAAAGCATCATACAGAAGCGTTATACAAAAACTGGGTTAAGTTGCAATAACTATAAGCGCAAAAATTCAACTAAATTGCTATGGTGAAATCAAGATACATATGCAGAAAGAAAGAAAAATGGCATACTTTCTTTTATTGGATGGAACAAAAAAAACGATGATTGCTGTTACGGAATTTACAAAGAAAATAAAGATTTCCCTAACGATGATTTTTTAGGTAGAAGGATAAAAAAGTTTACTCTAACTAAAGTGTCCCCTAATAAAGCAAAAAAACATAATTACAATGTACTCATGTTCTTTTCGTCTGCTCTTCTGGTTTAGGCTGGTGGCATCATCAAAGGAAAATTGGTGGGCTTCATGTATCACGGTTCATAGCTGTTACCATGGGAAAAAAACACCAAAAAAGACCATTAAAATAGAAGCATTTTTTAGTCTGTACCTAATAGCCTTGTCTAGTGACATAAGAACTGTGATAAAAACGCCAAACAAAACTGACTTGAGGATTGTGATAAAAACGCCAAACAACTTCTTTTTTTTTTCAAGTAAAACAGATAAAGATATTTTACCTGCCAGTAGAAGGGCCTCCTGAATAAACACCATGCCCTCCATAACCACTTCCGGAAATCTGAAAACATATAAACTGGGATCAAAAAAAATAGTTTACCAGTGTCTGGTTTTGCGTTCTGGATCTAACAACAAAACAGAGTTACTTATTTACCCCTTTTTAACCTGATTCTAGAGGTTTGTATTTTTATTTCAGACCATTTGTTCGTTTTCCCAAATAGATCGTTTTTAGTCATTATAATATCTATTAATTTGCTAAAACATAGATTTTGAACATATCTATCAAAAACTTGTCAAACATCAGATTATTTTATAGCTTCTTACACCAGATATATCCAAACACTTCCAAATAAACACTTTCAGAAAGCACAATGAAACACTCGCTAAACAGCTCAACATAATTAGAAAATTTTTTACCTGGGAACCTCCATAACCACCATAATCATCACCCTGAGGCAACTCTTGATCATATCTATCAGAGCGAGAACTATGTCCATGTCCACGTCCACGTCCCCGGCCACGGGAATTACCATCACGGTTTCTATATCTTGATGATGCATCTGGCGTGTCCATTGGCATGGGATGATAAGGCATTGCCGGCGGTCCTGCTCTAGTTCCCCCCATTTCAAATACATTGGCTCTTAAACGTGTGGTTACTTCTAGAAGAGCATTGCTAGCAACATTCACGTCTCCAGTGATCTAGCAACCATAAGTAATAGTACCACTATTATAAAGATGTTTTTCAGGAGTTTCTGTGTGTGCGTGTGAGGGAGCGATTAAAAGAAAGATAATACTTGGTACAACAAAATGGCTCATTCTAGGTACGGGTCCAAAAGGCTGGGTCGTACCCCCTAACACTTTCTTATTCACTTTTTATAAATAACGATTACAATATTATAAAATATGGTTATCGTCATGTAAAAATTGCAGTGGTTAAGGTATTCCTCCAAGTTCGAAAACACTATTTAGTCCCTCAAAACTTTTAATAAAAACTTTAAACTTTAGGAACGTAATTATTATATCAATAACAAGGTTTGACGGCTGAACCGTTCACATAATACATTTTCAGATTTTTTTTAATAAAAAACCAAATCAACCACGAAAATGCTTCAGAAAATTAATCGCATTTTGGTGAAAGTACGCAGATTTTATCTGGCGATAACCTTTTAAAATATTTTAATATAAAATGATGTAGAAGGTTATTAAAAATAGACTTTGGGCGACTTGCAATCCATTTGACCCATTTCCCTCATATTTACTTTCTTTAATCTTTAAATGACCCGTTTGAGGTCAAACACAACCCAAAATAACCCAATTCATAAGTAAATTGATTGAGTCTGCCGCCTCAACTTAATTGCCGCGAGTCTGAAATTAGTAGAATACCTGGACCATTTCTTCATCTTCCGATGCAACTCTAGGCAGATTTTCCAAAGTGATGATACGTATGTTTGCTCTTGTTAGGCTTCTCATCTCAGAAATAATTGCCCCACCTTTACCAATCAAACATCCTATCCGTGAGCTTGGGACTAGCAAGCGTGTAGTAAGTACAACCACTCCAGAGTCTTTTTCACTCTTCTCACTGCATCGTGGTTGCAAGCGCATTGCTGCATCAATTGTTGGTGACGGTTCTTCAAAAATCTGTAAGAAAGCAAATCATAGTGTCATTAATCTAACTAATCTTCAAAAGATTTTTTTTAAGATGATGGTTCTTCAAAAATCGATTGTTTTTTTACTTCACCTCTTTTGCAGATACAGTTATGAGGCAATCATCTCCTTCAGCAGTGTCACTATCGACTTTAATGGCTGCACCAGATTCTTGTCTTATTTGTTTAATAATTACACCACCTTTGCCAATCACTGCGCCAATATTCTCAGTTGGACAAACAAAACGAAGCGAGAACTCCTTTGCAGAGGTTGCCCAGTCGCCCCCATCGTTTCTGTAACTCCCGTAAGGACCCATTACAGAGTGTGGGCCCATATGGTTTGGACCCATGTAGCCACCACCGGCTCTATGGATACTGGATGAGGACAACAGTAGATGCTGAGATCGTGATGGGTTCTCATGAAGACGAGTAGCCAACCGATACAGAGCATCCTTAACAACTGTATTGTCGCCATTAACCTAGAAAATTGAAAGATTTATATTCTTTAGCACAATTAACGAGTCAATGATAATAATCAGAACAATGTCACCACACACATTATGAAATCATTTATCTGCAAACTGAAAACTGAATAGTACCTGAAGAAGCTCGTCAAAGTTCAAGGCGCAATATGGCAAACGATCATCACTCAGAATACGGACTTGAGCACGTGTTTCACTACGTATGTTTTGAACAACTTGTCCACCTTTTCCAAGCACACATCCAATTTGATCAGAAGGCACAAGCATTCTGACTGTAATTTGTTGAGCCTCACCAAATTCGTCATCAGCAACAGGTGCATCATCAGCAATGATCTTATCGTGAACCTTAAAAAGAGCATCTAGTGCAGGACAAACAAATTCATCGCTATTCCCAAAACTATTAGTTTCCTCACTCGAACTATAAATAATGACAACACGCTCTTCACATCCAGGCACACTTTCATTAATTCTAATTTTTGCTTGAGTGTCAGCTCTTAACTGTTTTATAATATCACCGCCTCTTCCAATGATACTCCCAACCTTTCTACCGGGACATAAGTAGCGGTACACCGTATCGTCTGGTCCAATCCCGTGTGATTCCTTTTCTTCAGTGGGGTTTGTTCTTCTACCTCCTTCACTCCCTGGAAACTCGGGTTGGTAACTCGATCGTTTCTCATAGTCGTTCTTCAGGCCAGCCATTAGAATAAAATACAATCACTCTAGCCGAAAGTCTGCAAAGAAGATATTTAGCTTCATAAATGACTGCGGAAAGTAAACTAGCAAACACATGGAATAAACTAGGATACTAGATAACAGTTTAATGTTAATTAAGGTTTAAATTATTACAATCTCAGCATTAAGAACTTCAAACTTAGGATTAAGTGTAGCAAAATTAAACAAATATTCGCCATTTTCTAATAGTATGCAACATGCTCTCGTTTCTTTCATTGTAGTCACAGGACACACACACAAACACACGAGAAGGTTTGGGTAAGTTTTGCCATCAAGACCAAAAAATTCAGGAAGAAACAGTGGCGGAGTGGTGTTCCCACTTGGGACAGATGCCACATTGGGATATATGCGGGAACAATCAGGCACTCACCATGCTCTAGCAACAACAACAACAATAGCAATATCCAATCCTGTCACGAGTGTGGTATAAGGGAAGTAGGATGTAGACATCCATACCCCTAACCGGGGGTAGAGAGAATGATTAAGTGTATGAGTAAGTGTATATGCTTCCAGAAAGACTCCCTGTGCTCTAACTACCTCTTAAAATATATTGGGACAAAAAGGGCAAATTCAATAAGATATCTAGTACATCTCCACATTGTCACAAGTCGAAAATTCTACTAAAAATTAAAACTAAAGTGCCTATGGCTTAGCGATATTAAGATGTACATTCCCCAAAGGGGTTTAATATCTAAGTCTCACTTGAGAAAACTTTAGTTGCAGAGTTGGAACTCAAAAAAGAACTTTTGCAACGGGAAACTCGCGCACATGTGCTAAACTACTTTTGTATACAACAACAGTACCCAATCCTGCCGTAGCGGGTATGGGCAGGTAGAACGTAGACACCTCATACCCCTACCCAGGGTAAACCCGAAAGTAAGGAGACACGCTACTTTTATATCTATAGTGCAAAAAAGTAACTACAATGCAAACAAACACACTCGTGGTTACAACCATAATCACCATCTTATCCTATACATTACCTAATCCGCTAAGCGTTTAAATACGTCAAACTCAAACACAAGTTAGTCTATCTCAGGGGTGGCCTAGTGGCAAAAAAAAGGCTAGTAACTATCACACTAAAATAAGTAACGTCTTAAGTTCAATTCTTGCTAGACGCAAAAAAGAACCCTTAAGTGGTCACCCCAACCTTCCAAAACAAAAAGGCTTCAGTCTGCGTGGCGGTGGGTTCAAACAACGCGAAAACCTAAACCATATTTATCCTTACACAGTTACACCCTTAATCACAGAAAACAACAATGTGCATATTTAACACAACTCCCAAAATAATTATCCACAGACAAAAAACACACAGTTCGGAATCATAGATCTATCTAACAGTCTAACTACTATAATGCACCGAATAAATGTTTAGAGTTAAATATACAGATAACGTTTTACTATATAACAAGAATTTATTATTAAAGTTGTATTGAATGGTATTGAATATGAGTTTAAGGATGCTTACTGTGTTTTTTTTGAGGTAATAACAAGTGTTTGTGTGTCTGTGTGTTGTTAGATTTTATGGTTTTTGTATTTGTAGGGTTTGTGCACCAAAAGAGAGGGGCACCGTTATTCCTTTCTCTATATTTACGTTTTCAACCTTTTTAATTCCATACAATGTGTTACACACCCTCTAATGTTCGTCGCTCAAGCCAAACTCAAAAAGTTGCTGTCACGTTATGTTAGATCATCATTTTTTTTTTCTCTTATCACTCACGCATCAAAAAATCCTGTAACTAATCACTCAAGCTAAAACCTTTAGTCCTACTATTTANGAAAAAGTACCCTCTTTGGCGCAAGCTTTGCACTTGCACAATGGCGTCGGGAAGTGGGGCAGGGGGATTGGCTTTGGCAGAAGCCATGTAAGAGTGGCATTGTCTTTACGCCACTACGTCCAACTCTCTTATATTGTGTTTATCTTGTCCAAACTTATTTGATCAGCTATGAGCTTATTGAAATTTTTATTAAGTTCGGAAGGTTCATTTTTTTTTAATTTATCTACATGGATGTATGAGCTTCGTAAGCTCAAGTTGATAAGGTGTAAAACCTACAAAAGCTAATGATTCTAGTAGATATGCTAAACAAACGGCCACTAATATTGTTTAGGACTAATGAGATAGTTTGTGATGAGCCCATTATTGTCTTAGAAGTTCCTCAAATAAATGATTATGGGTTCAAATCATGCTTAAAACGTGTTAGATGGTTTGTGGTATATATATTGTAAGACACTTAGTTGTCGTTCTAAAGAAA
Source organism: Artemisia annua (assembly GCA_014162995.1). Lineage (NCBI taxonomy): Eukaryota > Viridiplantae > Streptophyta > Magnoliopsida > Asterales > Asteraceae > Artemisia > Artemisia annua. The sequence goes on along the minus strand of LBNU01020890.1, from coordinate 314,648 downwards.
AAGCGCTAAACAAACAGCCACTAAAGTGTATATATAGATAGATAGATAAGTATTTGTTAAAATATCAAATACCTTGTGTGTCAACTTTAAAAGGGTCATTTTAGTTGCAAAAGCTTGATAGTATCAATGAGTTTTCACGAGAACCATATAACAATAGAATTGACTATAAAATAAACATTTTTATGATGTCATAAGCTAGAATCTTATAAGGTAAAAGCTATTTGGGGTCGTGTCATAGCTATGTAATCCAGATTCATGGACTCGTTCACTATTTCACATTTTCACTTACAACTTTCAATGGGCCTAAGTTTGGGTCCGTATCCAGTTCAATACTTATTGATTTGATGGGCCAATTTGTTAAGCTAAATAGGTGCCAACAAAACTATTTGTAGCCCAAGCCCATTCCCACCATGCCGACAAAATTCCTTTGTCAGCCATCCTTCACTCTTCCTTTGTCAGCACTTCCACTGTTCCACATCAGCGTCAACTCAATTTTCTCACTACAACTAACTTAGTGTAAGAAGACAACCGCGGTCACCAAAAAAAAATATACCCAAATAAAAACACTCACACAAAACAAGTCACACGACTCGGTCATGCAGACGACAAAGTATTGTTTTTTTCCTTCCAAGCAAGACGCGTCCTTATAGATGAGTGTAATAGGGGTGACCGCGGTCATGGTGAAGGAGGACTCGCTCATCATGTCCCTGTTGCGGATGATCTTAAGCATCAAATCCATCTCCCATGTTAAAAAAAAATCGAGTAGCAAAAGATGATCCGCTAGTAGCTTAGTTAAATGCGAATTATTAAAGCCATAACTAAATTATAATCTACAGAAACATATTTTTACATCTAATATGATAAACAATATAAGACATGTTGGCCAATTTTTAAATTCATCTATGCACTATATAAAGTTAGCCCTAATGATACTAACCAGTATACATCAATATTAAGCTGAAGTAATCTATTTTTTTGTATATATACTTGGGCCAATTTTGGTTCTGAGAAAGAGTTTTACGAGCCTCAGCATGAGCTACTTTACGTCAATGCATGAAATTAAATGGATCAAAGTTTATTCAATTAGGATACCTGCTAAGTTGCTAACTGCTAAAAGTTATGGCATGTCGCTAAAGTGCTCAGCTGCTCATTGCCTACTTGAGCACACAAGTATGTTAGTTGTCATAGGCTATGTTTGGTACACAAGATTGTTGAGAGATTGTGCTTATTTTTTCAGAAAATAAGCTACTTAAAAGATAATTCTTGTTTGGCAGACATGACTTATAAGAGATTCTAAAAAAAATAATCTTCCATAATCTCTTAAAACCAAAGGTTACTTCATGTAGCTTATAAAAATAATCTCTTTTTTTAATCTCCAGCACCAGCACCATCTCCAGCACCAGCACCAGTTCCAGCAACAGTTACTTTCGCCAAACATACCCATAGAATGNCTACTTAAAAGATAATTCTTGTTTGGCAGACATGACTTATAAGAGATTCTAAAAAAAATAATCTTCCATAATCTCTTAAAACCAAAGGTTACTTCATGTAGCTTATAAAAATAATCTCTTTTTTTAATCTCCAGCACCAGCACCATCTCCAGCACCAGCACCAGTTCCAGCAACAGTTACTTTCGCCAAACATACCCATAGAATGTTAAATGTAAGTGTGAAAAAGTTAGGGCCCGTTTGGTATAGGGTTATTGATGGGTGTGGGAATCAAAGAAGCATCAAATACCATGTTTGGTATAATTTTTTTTTTTTTTTTCTGAAAGACTATTATGAATCATAGATTTGATACCCACCCCAAGTGGTTCCTTTCAATTGATACTATCCAATTAAAATTCACATTTTACTTTTTAAAAATTCTCAACCACAAATTTATTTATTATCAATCTTATTTATTATTTTTTTATTTTTAAATAATGTACACTAACTTAATTCAAACCACTCATATATATATATTTTATTTTATTTTTCTCTCTCTTCATTTAATTCAAACCTACACTTAAATCCAATTTCTTTCAAATCTTTCCCAAAGCCAAATCCAATTCCAATCCCACTTACAAACCAAACGGGCCCTTATATTTTGCCAGACTATCTTCATTTATTTTTATGTCCATAGAGCTATCCTACTTTTTCTTTTCTTTGTTTGCATTGAAATGGTAAGTTGTATGCACAAGTTCAACTTCTTAATGTTTAATACTACTTTTTTTTGTTACTACTTGTGATATAGAGAATATACAATCGATTGAACCGGTTGAACCACCAACCCGGTGATCTGGTGACTCGACCGGGTCGATCACAGACCTGATCTTCGAAACGTTGCTTAAAAAAAAAAAAAAAAAAAAAAAAAAAAAAAAAAAAAAAAAAAAAACAAAAAAAAAAAACAAAAAAAAACAAAAAACTATTTGCACAAAAAGGTATCCAACTTATGTGCAATTTCAATTTAAGGTACTCCACTTTTTCTTTCTCAATTTAGTGCACCCAACTTATTTTTGATTGCAATGTAATACTTATAGCGGGTTTGCCGGTCATTTTATTAGTTTAGCAGGTTTTTCAAATAAAAATCCATATCCTCAAACAACTTCCCATCTTTGACCCTTTTCTCTTTCAAATCACGCACCAAAGAAAACCACATAAACCACCACCTCAAAGTCACTACCAGAGTAACAAACTTGAATAAAAGAAAAGGAAAAAGAAAATAAGAAAAAAAAAGTCACCACCAGAGTAATAAACTCGAAGTCCGCCGCCATTGACATTTATTTTGTTCAATTACATTACGTAAACGTTTACTCTGAGTGGTGATCTTTTTCAAGTTTCATGTGCTCAATGTTAGTTTTAGAAGATAAGAAAATAAGAATGGTTGTGGTGGAGTTGGTGTAATCTGAGCACTAAACGCAAAAGAAATCTTCTCAACTTTGATAAGGAGTATGTTACATAAAATGTTTTCTTTTATGTTTTCGATTTGGCATGTCTTAAGCAGGTTAAGAAATATGATTTTGATGTAAGATTGATGGTAACTGTGATCGTATGATCTGGAAATTGGATTTCTTTTTTCTATTTTTTCAAGTGAATTTTTTGTTTTACTAAAAGAAAATATATAATTCAAGAGAAAATTATAAAAAGGTTGAAGACAACCTATGTCCCTAAGTATGTTACCTGCAACCGGAAGGAAACCTGCTATAAGTCTTACATTGCAATAAAAAATAAGTTGGGTACATTAAATTGAGAAAAAATAAGTGGAGTATCTTAAATTAAAATTGCACGTAAGTTGGATACACTTTTGTGCAATTTGCCCTTATTAAATTGATCGTAATACTAAAAGTACTACAAACATACATATATTATTCAATTGAATTTGAATTATGATAAAATATCAAATTTACGTCAAGGGGATCCTTTATCTCCTTTTTTGTTTCTTCTTGTGATGGAAAGTCTTCATATTGCTTTTATGAATGTTATGGAGAAAAGATTATTTTCTCCTTTGGTAATCGGTAATGGTATGAAGATCAACTTATCTCATTTGTTTTATGCGGATGACGCCATTTTCATTGGAAGGTGGTCGAGTTCAAACATCGTGGCCCTTGTGCGATTGTTGCAATGCTTTCATCTCACATCTGGAATGAAAGTTAACTTTCATAAATCTACACCGGTGGGTGTGCAAGTTTCTTTTGAAGAAGTGGAGGATATGGCTTCATATATTGGCTGCAAGGTTTCCAAGAACCTGGAATCTTACCTTGGGGTTAAAGTGGGGGTTAACATGGCTAGAATTGATTCATGGAGGGAGGTAACAGATAAGGTGAATAACAAGTTATCAAAATGGAAAGTGAAAACATTGTCAGTCGGAGGTCGGTTAACTTTATTAAAGTCGGTTCTAGGCGCCATACCGACTTATTACATGTCAATATACAAAGCTCCCAAGGCAGTGGTAAAACATCTCGAATCTATTCGAAATAAGTTCTTTATAGGGGCGGATATGGATGAACGTAAAACTACTTGGGTATGTTGGAAGAAAGTCTTGGCTAGTCACCGAGAATGGGGTCTCGGGGTAAATAGTATATGTGCTTTAAATCATGCTCTTTTGTTTAAATGGATATGGAGATTCATGGTATTTCCAAATGCTCTATGGGTTAACGTTGTCAAAGCTATTCATGGTGAAGGGGGTGGGATAGATGCTACGGTGAGGAAGGTATATCCATCTTCTATATGGATAAATGTGCTTAAGGCTATGGATAGTATCAAGGATCATGGTATAGATTTGTTGGCTTGTTGCAACATGAGGATAGGTAATGTTGGTCAGACAAATGGGTAGACAACGGTACTCTTAAGGATAAATTCCCAAGAGTATATGCTTTGGAGCTGGACAAGTCAATTACGGTGGCAGAAAAAAAGGCTCAGGGTACTAGTATTGATTCGTTAAGAATACAGCCAAGAGGTGGAGTAGAAAGCAAGCAATGGTTACAGATTCAAACTTTGATAACAGATATTCAGTTAACTTCTATGGAGGATAGATGGGTTTGGACGTTGGAAGGTATGGGTCACTTTTCTGTCAAATCGGCTCGGGTTGCTATTGATAAGAAGATTTTAATTACAACCGGGGATCCAACTAGATGGAGTAAGTTCCTGCCAAAAAAGGTTAATATTATGGTTTGGAAAATGATTATGGATAGAATTCCAACTCGTGTTAATTTGGATGCTCGTGGTATTGATATTCCTTCTATTCTGTGTCCTATCTGTGAGGGTTGCTCAGAAACGGTCAATCATATTTTCTTTGAATGCCCCTTCGTTGCTCAGGTTTATAACAGGTTTGCGAGGTGGTGGGATATTCATATTCCGGGTTTGAGCTCATACGTTCAATGGTTGGAGTGGTTTGATTCTGTGCGGCTTCCTAAAGTGCATAAACAACTTTTGGAAGCTGCTTTTATGTCGTTATGGTGGCATGTGTGGTGTTTTAGAAACTCCTGCGTTTTTGGAAGGTTGAGATCAAAGGAGAGTTTATTTTTCGATAATTTTGTAACGACGTCTTTTGTATGGGTCAATAGTAGGTGTCGTTCTTTAAGGTTGAGTTGGGTGGTTGGATGCAAAACCCATCTCTTTTTAGTTCCGTGATGTAATTGTTTTCTTTGCTCTAGCGTCTTGCCAGTTAATAAATTTGCTGTTCAAAAAAAAATAAAGATTATTAAACAAAATTTATCATATTTTCAACCCAAGCAAATAAAATTGAAATATTATTAATTATAGTCATCATTTGGACCTAATCCGCGTTTAATAATCCGTGCGTACACGGGTTAAAAATTAGAATACGGATAACAACAAATAATTTAATCGTAATACCAAAAATTTAATTTGTAGATGCATGAAATTATAAGTATTAAAATGAAAGCACGACTTATAAGACTACTCGTAGCAAGACCAAATGGTTTGATCGGTCTCTCCATTTAGAACGCGTCCCATTCCCTACCTAGACCATACAAAACGCGTCCCCCCTTCAAAAATTGGAAGATTCGATCGCCTAGCTGACCGAGTGAATTGAGTTTGTTTTTGTGTGTGAGTTATTTATTTATTTATTTTTGTGGGGTATGTTTTTTGCTGTGGTTGCGGTCATCTTACTACGAACATTTGGTAATGCAATTGGTCTAGCTAAGTTGACGCTGACATAGTGGGGTTGTTTGGTCACGAGTGTGGTCATTGTTACTACTAGTTTAACTACACACCAAACAAATTTAATTTAAATATAATTATTAGTTGTACTTATAATTGAAACCCCGTGCGTGTAATATCAAAATTACAAAACAATGAACATTAAACACTGCCAAATTTTTAAATGCCCGTATATTAAACTAATATTTTAAAATTTAATTTATGTGTAAACCCGTACGTGCACGAGACTTATAACTAGTTTAATTATGTGAAAAATTAACATCTCAATAAAATCCACCTGATATGTCGATTTCACCACCATATACCGACGATTAATAGGCATGGATTATAGTAGTATAACGATTAGTTTGAATGTGTGCGTATTTATTTCACTCGAAACATCCCCAAAACATTGTGTAAATGCCTTCATGCAGAAGTGAAAACAATACATCAATTGCACCAACATTCATTTAATCCGTGGTAGGCATATTTATTTATTTCAGAGGAAACATAGCCAAAACATTTTTTAAATGACTCCTTACAAAAGCGAAGCAATACATCAATTGCACCAAACATGCATTTATTCCATGAGAACACTATCTTTGTTTTAGAAGAAAACAGCAAAATGTATTTATAGATCTGTTCAAGTTTTGACATAAATGAGTAAATGGCATCTGACCCAATTCACACACTAATGTTTTTCTTGAGCCCAATAGGCCCACATCTTCTAATCTTTTTTGTTAATCTCCATTTGTGTGTTGTAACTTGCTAAAAAGTGTATTTATAATCTCAAATAAAAAAATATATATAACATAGTATATCGTTCACTTTTTGTTGCACGAAGTTACGTGAAGTTGCTTCATAGATAATTTTAATTCAGGAAAAAAACAATGTACAGAGATGATTAGAACAGGAAGATTTGACTAAAGAATACAAAAGCCTATTGATTTAGTTCTAATTCATTTCAGTTTTGAATTTGCTTCTTCAACTTCAATATTATTACACTTGATTCAATCCCATGTGATGATGTTCATTCGTAACTAACTTAAGTTCTAATTCATTTCACATCAAAGTTCTTTGTAAGTCATGGAGAGTGCAAACGGTGCTATTGCACAGAGCCGTCGTTTGATGAGGAGCACAAAACTCATACACTTTTATTACATACAAGTACAAAACCCGCGGTGCCCGGGGCCTCTATGGATTGATGTGGTGTTAATTTTTGAAAAAAAACATCAATTTTTTCTAAATGTATCTAAAATGCACCCGGTTTATCAAAATGTGTTTCTATATTACGAATCTAAAAAAATTGTGCACCCAGTCATATTTGATTCTGGTTCCGTCTCTAATTATATACATGCATAATATAAAGCTTGTGTTTAATTAGTTTATGCACTAGTAATATATATGGGTTTTTTTGCGTTTTGTATGTGTGTTTAAGGGTTTTTTTTAATAATGGTATGAAGTCATCGAAATTAATGAGATGACCCTCTTGAAAGTGATAGTGTTTCAGTTTTGAATTTGCTTCTTCAACTTCAGTATCATTACATCTGATTCAATCCCATGTGACGATGTTCATTCGTAACTAACTTTTTTTGTCATTTGGTGATGTGTTGGGAGATAAGCATATAAGGAAAGAATGAACAGAATTTGCTAGTGATTTTTGCAAATTAGTTACCTGTAAATTTTATCACGTATACTTTTGCTTGTATATATCTATACTACTTATAATGGAGGAATGACTCTCTCACCAAGAATATTCAGACTTACAACACTTTATGCATGATGTACAACACTTTAATGCACAAAATTTTCAGACTTACAACACATTAAGCATAGTGTACAACAAAATAAGCATAGTGTAGTTTTCAGACTTACAACATCAATGCTATTAATTAACACACCTCATCACCAATTAATACAAAATGTAAAGCACAACGTACAAATTCATATCCACAAAATTCTATTATAGCATCATCGATCAAAACAAGAAAACTAAATGTAAAAATCGAAAAAAAAAAAAAAAAAAATGTTATAAGAGAGATCTCAGGTTGCCTTATCATTTCAAAAACAAAAACAATTTTTTCTAAAAAAATTCGTCAATTCTCCAAGGTGCTGTAGCATCAAGGAATGCATTCAGACGCAAATTACCCATTTGTCAATAAAGAGATTCATCATATGCCAAAACATGATTTATGAAAAAAAAAAAAAAAAAAAAAACTGTTATGAATAAAACTTGATCGGAACTTCTTAGAGGTTTGCTATCATCAACAACAAGATTTAATCATGTCTCCGGAGCACGTAATTACTAATAGCGAGAATCAAATCGAAATTACATTTATAAAATAAAAAGTTGCATAAAAAGTAAAATTTTGTTGAAAAATAGGATGAAATTAAAAATGAAAGAGAAGATGAAAAATAGGATGATTAACTACCTCAATTAATGTGTTTTTTTAAATATCCTCTTCGTAAAAAATGTAATTAACTAAACCTATTGTACAAACCAATCTAGCTAGAAACCATATATATGTAATAGTAAAAAAAGCATAATGCAAACACACTTTTGACGCTTTGACTAAAATGAGATAGTATGCGATAAAGTTATTCCCTAAAATTATCGTCATGCATAAGTTATTATTACGAAAAATATATAACCACATAATATTTGTTCGCCAAAAGTTTTTATTACAGAGTACCCGCCGCTGCAACGCGCGGGTACCCTGCTAGTAATTTTCTATGAAGAAAAGAGATCATTTAATTTACATATCAAAAAATTTCCAGCATACCAAATGATAAATCTAAGCTACTTATTTTTCTAATAGAAAAAAAATGAATAATAATTTAAATAAAAAGGTAATTACATCCATTTTTATTAATTTAAATATCTCGTTTAACAGTTAATCGGTAGACAAAATTATACCATTGCGACGGACATTTTATTATCTTTTAATAAACGAACACTTTCATATACTTTCGAGGACTTTTTTTCTTCGTTTTTATACGTTTTTTTTCAGTATTGTAATTCGCATGACATATCACATATGATTTAACACTAATATGGTAGTTCGAACACTAAACAATTGTACTAAAATTGGCATAAGTATTTGTGTGTAAATAAAAAACTTTCCATGCTTTTGCAATAGGAAATACACATCTAGAGCTTTCCAACCATATATTACACATTGTATCTAAATAATAGATTATATCAATTTATTTACAAAACTTCTATAAACATGTGAAACAAATGACATTTGGTAAAAAGCACATGTGATTTTGTGTGTTTTTATCAAACCTTAATAAATTAACTGCAGTAATCATGAATTCGAAATATACTGTATTATATATGTTGAAAATATATGAATGTCTAGTTTTCAGAATAAAATTGGTGAAACTTTAGATTTTTTTAGAAAAAGTTATATTCATTTTACTACATGTTTAAATATTCAAATATTTAAATTAGTGTTAAATCGTATGTGATTTCTCATGCAAGTTTCAATAATGAAAAAAAGAAGAAAAATACGTGAAAAAATATGAAGAAAAAAATATGTTTGTCAAAAGTATATTAAAGTGACCGTTTATAGAACGATAATTAAATATTTGTCGCGATTGCGTAATTTTTTTGTTTTATGATTAACGATTTAAAAGATATTAACTTTTGAAAAGAAAAAAAAGGATTTGCTATTTAATATAAAAAATAAATTGCTGAAATTGATAAGTTAGTATGCAAAAAACTTTTATTATGTAAATCATCTCTCCTCTTTTTATCAAGGGTAAATTGCAAAAATAATCACTCAGGTTCCACATTTTCGCAAAAATGGGACCGAGACAAAAAGTAGCGCAAAAAAGCCACCCACGTTCCACATTTTCGCAAAATCGCCACCGAGAGGCCTTTTCCGTTAATTTTCCCGTTAAGTGCCACGTCCATGAGGGTAGTTTCGTCATTTTACTGTTCATACTTATTAAATTTGCCGCCATAATCACCTCTGTGCTTGATATCAATGTGATTAGACCTCAATGGCTAAATTTGCAAAGTAAAATCAAACTTCTTCCCCCATAAACCCCCCTACAACCCACATCTTCTCCACCACGACTCGAGTTGACTGGTTAGAAAAAAACGAATAACGAAAATGCAATCACCACAAATGTCACCAAACACAGCCATCATAACCACCACCATAACCACAACCACCACCACCAACACTCACCAGGAGACTTCAACGTTGGTGACAACAACTGTCGCACAACGCCAACATTCAAGGCCATGTCCCCGTTGTTTCTCAGAAGACACTAAGTTTTGCTACTATAACAACTACAACACATCGCAGCCACGTCACTTTTGCCGTAGATGCCGCAGACACTGGACCCATGGCGGCGTGCTTCGGGACATCCCTGTTGGAGGTGGTAGGCGGAAAAACACAAAAAGGAAAAAGCCCATGAACCCCACCATCACTTCGGGTTATGTTACCACGTTTGATCAGCCGGAGTACCAGGACTACCAGAGTGTGATGCCGCCTACCCAGGGCCTGCCGCCGCCTCTACACGTGGATGATGCCGGTGATGGGTTTGTGTCGTCGTTGTTGGAGGATGTTTGTTTTGAGGAAGGTGTCTGGCCATTTTGTGGCAATTAGTGTAGTTTGTTAGTTGATGTGTTAGTTTTAGTGGTTTATGTACCCCATCCTTTTGGTCCCGATCTTTTGATGAATGGTAAATGCTATGGTTGTAATTGTAACAACTTAACTTGATCTTTTGTTTTGGATATACTTTGACTTTTGCACATAGGACCCAGAATTGCCCATTTTGACAATCATGTTTGACTTTTGCACATGATTGTACATTATGGTTGACTTTTGCAAATTGACAGAAACATTCATAAACATTCATAAACAATCGAAATTGACAATCAATTTTGCCCAAATGGATCTAAAAAGAAGGCACAAAAATACCCAAAATTACCCAAATTGACAATCAATTTTGACTTTTGCAAATTAACATTATGGTTGACTTTTGCAAATATACCCAATGGTTGACAGAAACATTCATAAACATAACAAAACATAACAGATCATAGATGACAGAAACATAATAAATGAACAGAACAAAACGTAGATGGCAGAAACATAAGAAAATCATAATATTATCATTCAAGTTCAAAACATAAAATTCATGACAAGGAAGGATGGAAACATAAAAGGAACAAGCAATACAAAGATGACCATGAAAGAAACTCTAAAGTCCCTTGACAAATGCATGCTTGTTGAAGAGCTTGAGCTTCGCCTCTGCCATCTTCTTCTTCAAGTCCAAAAGCTCCATAACATCAGACCTTTGAAGCTTCTTCATGAACTCCAAGCATTTGTACATCTGCACCGAGGGACGCACCAGTTCCATTTCAGAGATCATCTTGTTCCTTTGAACGACAACATCAAGCAACTCTTGGTATGCCACAAACAGCTCCTTGGCATACTTGACATCACGTTCTGTCTCCCTAGCAAAAAAGACAGTCATTTGGTATGGTAACTTGGTTGAGTTAACAGCATCAGCGAGTTCTTGAAGAAGGACAAATTGAGACATTGTTTTGGTAAATTTGCTTCAAAAAAGTATTACTTTGTTGATTTACTGGATGGATGATGAAGTTACTCGAGATATAGGCTTTAAATAGTCGTGTTTGGGTACATGTGAACCTGTGTTATAGGCGTGTTTGGGTAGTAAATGAAAAACGTTTGGGTTACCAAGTTTTTGGCATCCCAAAATTGCCTAAAAAGGTGCTTCTATTAGATTTGATAACATGACATTGAACCTAGTTAAGATTACATAACCGATACATAAACATTAATAAAGTAAACATTGTGATAAATGATCTACTAAAAGACCATAGCAGAATCTCAACAATTTATTGACCTAAACATAAAAGCATAACCATCATAACCATTATTTAGCATCATCCTTGGGATTCTTGTCAGCATCATCATTGGGTTTCTTGTCAGCAGCAACCTTGGGTTTTTTGTCAGCCATCAGTCTTCGCCTCTTGATTGATCTTCCTTGGTCTTCAAACTTGTCCTCTGTGAACACTCCATCTTGCCCAACTCCATTTTTTTCAAGCACTTGAACTGGCATGTCTCCTTGTTTAGCAACCTCTTTGTCCTTAGTCACATCTCCTTCAACAACTGGCATACCCTCATTTCCAACTACTAGAGCACACTGATCATCTGGTATCACAGCCACATTACGAACTCTTTGTTCACCATCATCACCATCAACACCATCAATATTCAAATTTGCAAACCTTTCTTCACTAACGACCACAAGTGGAACCAAACTGAAACTAATTGGTTCAGCAAAAATGGCATACACCTCTGTTCCTTCTCCAGATGCAACTATGTCATCAAGTTCACCCAATGCTTGATCTATTTCAGCAAACATGTCACTAATATCTTGAGGCTCTTCAGGCTCTTCAATCGCATGCATCTCTTCAGGTTCAGGAACATCAACTAAATGGTATGGATCATCAGTCCAGTCAAGTGCTCTTCCTTGCTCAACCTCTTCATCACTAATCCATGTGTGAAGATCTCCTTCCTTTCCACTGAGAGTACAGCCATCACTTGTGTCATCATAATAAGCATCATCAAATTCGACCACATCTGTGGCCTCAATGGAATCCTCACTTGAATCCTCCCCCATAAACTCTTGGTCAATCTCTACCAATAACCTCCTGAATTCAAACTCATCACTCAACCTCTTTGAATGATTTGCAATCATTTTTCCAGCAGAAAATGTTGGTGGGAAGCCATTGTCAGAATCAGAATCATAAACAGGTCCAGCCTTATCATGTTGGCTTGTCTTATGCCACTCTAACAATAGTAATTTCCCATTGTTTCCAGTCTCACCATCAACACCCTTTCCAGCAGCCTCATTCACATCATCATCCACTATTTCTTCTTTCACCACACCCTTTCCCTTAGTCATCATTCGATCCATCATCTCACACTCAACAATTGAAACACCGGTTTCAATATACAACTCCAACTGTGTAAAAAAAGGAACATACTCCACAAGTGTCTTCACATCTTCGTCAGACTTTAGTGGTAGCAAACCATCATCCAGTGACTCCCCAGGTAACCTAAAGTGAGTATACACAAGGGTACGATCCGTGTAACCCAAATCCTCTAACATTTCGCCCAATAAGCCCATGGAGAAAACGTCACAGTGAATTCCGTCAAACCAATCTGTATCTCCAAAGAGATAGATTCTCCCTGGTGTTGAGGTAAATTGACCATTGTGATGGATTTCCAAAGTAAACATTTTTTCACTCAATGCTGTGCAACACATACAAAAAATCATTAACTTTGAATAACAATAACAACTTTAAATGAAAAACAAGAAGATGGAACAGAAAATGCTTACCGTACAGGACTCTTAAATCAGGTATCGGGGCACTGCGTGCACGATTTTGCCAAAGCTTACCCATTCTCAAGATCTTTACCAGTGAAACTAATGTTCTCCTTGGAAGAAATTGATACCCGTATATAAAGTATTGCTCTAAAGGACTAATTTTGTAAAACAAAATACTGGCAACTGAAGTTATTGGCGGGAAAGGGGTAAAATGACGAAAATACCCTCATGGACGTGGCACTTAACGGGAAAATTAACGGAAAAGGCCTCTCGGTGGCGATTTTGCGAAAATGTGGAACGTGGGTGGCTTTTTTGTGCTACTTTTTGTCTCGGTCCCATTTTTGCGAAAATGTTGAACCTGAGGGACTATTTTTGCAATTTACCCTTTTATCAAATATGAAAGAAACTAACATTTAAAAATTATATCTCTCACATTATTTCACTTAAAAAAATGTTAAGGATTCCTTAATCAATGGAGAATCCATTTGCCTTGAGAAGACTCAGTCAGATCTCCATTACATTCTAAATCATAATTACAAGAAGATTGAAACTTTTAACTTTAAAAGCTTCTTCCCACTAAATAATGTCGTCGGTGTAGTTTTTAATCACTTATTTTTTAACATTTGCTCTTTTTGTGTAGCTGAGTGTAATTAACACTTAATAACATCTATTTGCTTACTGCTAGTAACATTAACAAAATAATGTCATGTTATATTCTTAAATCTTAATAATCACCCACAAGATAGCCTAGTAGTCAATCACTATAATGTCTTTATAAGAGATGCCATACTTAAATCTCTCTGTATGTACATCTTGAGGGTGGTATGTGAAAGAGTCGGAACTGGTTAAGAAAAACTCCCGTTAAGTCGTGTACATCTGAGTTAAAAACTTATCATTTTCTGATAACCTAAGCACGCAAAATCTCATTCGGTTTACTCGTTATTTCATATAATTCACCCACGTATAGCTTTTGACGACAAACTAAAAAACACTAAAAAGAAAATGCGAGAAAATGCCAAGATTTGCCAACTGTGGTTATCTCGTTGTTAACTTGTGTAATGATTTGTTAGAAAGATGAACGTGGTAGTTTAAAACGCTAAAAGGTTGCATTATCTACAAAATCGTAGTCAAATTAACATGTTCTGCACGTACGTGATGAATAGTGACGTACGATTAAAGCCTTAAATAGCTAATGCCTATAAAACGTGCCTCTAATCAAAGTCACTTAGAAGATCTTAAAGAGTCCATCTAGCCGTTTATAATGACTATGTTAAAGTAAGTTTCACGTTGTTATGATAATATCACGACTTTGCATGAATGGTTAGGTTACCTAAGCATGAAGAGGTTGTTAAAGTCTATATAGATGATCAAAACACAAATATTTCAACTTTTTTTCCATGCAACACTCCCGCTAATTGCGGTCATTTCATGATACACATCCCTTTTACCCTCAATTCTATCTTAAATAAAGTAACAAGTATCAATGAAATATGAAGTCTTGTGTATGACTAACACAATAGGAATAAACAAAATCTGTTTTTTTTAATGGCAAACAAAATCTATTAATGGGACCTTCCAATTATTAAACTTTATTCCTTGTGCCATAAAACATGTCATGAAACAACATTATTCGATTAGACCAAAATCTTTTGTCACACGTACCATTTTACATTATGTTTTGAAGTTCCAAATTATATTCGATTTGTTTTTGTATGTTTGAAAATTTATTGTGGGTAACCACTAACCGGTAAATCTTTTGGCAAAAGTTAAAGGAATTAATTTGTTGGTTTGTAGAAGCAAAGAATATGAAAAATCCTGACCGTTGTGTCAGGCCAACTAACTTTTGTCATCTTTAAGATGGATGGTTGTGATTTTAAACATTTAAACACATATGGTCTAAAGCGACGGCATGATATGGACTTTTCATTTGTCGATGGCCGTAAGTTAACACACATTACAAAGTAACTTGAGAAAATAATGTAAAAAGCATGTAATAAGCAAGACCACTAGTAACGATGACTTTATGGATGACTAAATGTTCATGTTATCTCAGCTTCTCTCTTTAAGATCAAATGCATAATTAACCTTTCCTGTCATAACAAAAAACATACCAAACAAACATAAATTAAAAAAGCACTCACACACAAACCATATACAACTCATAAGGTCGTCTGAGCGACCCAATCTAGCCAAAACATAGGGAGACGTTTGTGATGGACTCACGTGGGGAAAGGGCGGGACGCGTTCGACATACATATATCGACGGATCTTTGGTTGGGTCGCCATTAAGAGTAGAACTAACAACTATATTAGCATCAATTTTTCTTTACTAGATGCAAAGAACCAAGACTATCTTGTGTATACTTAATACTATATTATTTACAATAGTTTCTTGACGAGTACAAAGAGTCAAAGACAACATATAACATATTTCATAAAGCAACGGACGATACTCGCTTTGGAATAAGCTTATCAATTCATATGATGCCTAAATGTTTGTTTGTACGTTACTCATTAAATTGCAATAGTTTTTCATTGTGATCAAGTTGAATTAATGGCGACAAGCTTGAAGCTAATATTTTAACTTATACGGAGTACTTTTGGAATGAACTCGTGTTATATTATATGCGGGAAATGTGTTTCACAATAATAGAAAGCTTATGAGTTGTGGCCAATATAACTCACATGCGATTAAACTTGTGAAATTACATGTCACGATTCACTTGTGATTTTATATATATGAAAAATGCAAATATATGTACTTAGATGTTATTTGAAACATTTTCTTTGACCAAATGGTTCGTATTGGTCTCTTTGGATATTAAGTTCAAGTGATTTCAAATGAACATGACATGTACTGATGTACATATAAATTTTGATTAGATAGAAAACTAATTATCTATTACTCTTCAATATGATATGACAAGTCCTATTACATCTTGTGTTTTATACGGCTGTTAACTATTAAGAGCTGTTTACAAAATATTTTAGCTATAAAACTATCGACGATCGACGGTAATCGTTTATAAATGTCATCTGAAAATTAAATGCAATGTAATAAAATTACTACTATGAACACGAAAAATCTTTTGATTTTTTGTTTTATTTTAGCGGTAGTAGATCTATAAATCTATTATCATATATGTTTTTTAATTTACACGTAAAAATGCATATATATATATATGCTGCATACGTACTTTCTGCTTAAAATGTGTCCGTCATCATGATAGTAGTCGAAACTCGAAAGACTATTAGAAATTTGTGTTACGTAAATATGGGAAATCTATATATTCATTCATGCAAGAAACAAATATACAAGTGACCCACATGAAAATAACCCGCCAAAATGTTAACTTGCTTGTAGGTGATGAAAATGATAAGAATTTAAATCAATGAATTCTGTAGCTATATGTCAATGTCGAAAATACAAATTAGGGGGTGCTTGGTAGGGGTTAAGGGGTAGAGAATGGTAAGGTATTCAAAAGAGTCCACCTCACTTATAAGTTCGTGCTTGGTTAGTGAGTTCAAAGGGATTGATTACCCCGTAGTGGGTAATCAACCATTATAGAATAAATTGGGGGTAACCGGGTAAGAGATTGATTAACCACCTCACTCATTCCTTTGCATTCCCTTTCCCTTTACCTTTCCCCACTTTGAACCAAGCGGGTAATGAATTGAAGTAATCCCTTTACTTTAAAGTTAGACAAGACCAAATAATATTGTAAGACTACATCCAACATTGATGAGCATTTACATGCTTGCACTTTTTTGAGTATCATCTTTGTCGAGGGCAAAGTTTTCAAGATCAAAATTTTATTTAGAATCGTTTTATGTATTTGTAAGATCAAAATCGTTATATTAAATCGGGGTCTTAAGATCTTATTATAATGTTATTTTTTAATAGTATTTGTAACCTTATACGAATCGACAAATTATTACTATAAACACAAATTTTTATCGATGTTTCATAGAAATGATGTTTTAAATTATTATTATGAAATGATTATAAAGATTAACATATCATTGTTTAAATTTTATAAAACATAACTTATAACTTTGGATTTTTTTAGTTTGTGGTTAAAGAAAAGTTAGATCGGATCAAATTAGATTTTAAGACTTTAGGGTCAAGAACCGAAATCCTATAACATCTTAAGTTTGTAAAGATTATACGTAAGATCGAGATCATTTTACTTTGCAGTAGAGTAGAATCGAGATTTTAATACCCATGATTGAGGGTAGAATTAAATAAAACAAACTCTAATTTGTGGTTGAAAGGGTATGTTTCTCTACAAATGGTTGTAGAAAAGTAATTACAATCAAGTGTTAATTGTACATCTAGTAAGCTGGCTAAAGAAGGCGTCCTTCGTTCTGTCCCTCTTAGCATCTGGAATTTGTAATGTAGTGCAGTAAATCTGCTAGTGTTTGGGGCTTCTTGTTTTGTGGGGTCTGATAGTTGTCTTTGATTTCTATGCCTATTTGTTGGTGGCTTCTTTTTCTTTCTTTGAATTGCATGTACTCGGACTGTGTTCTTATATCTTAATGATATCATCTCTTTCTTTCAAAAAAAAAAAAAAAAAAAAAAAAATCTAAATTTTTCAAGATTGTCCTCACTTTTCCAGAATTATGATTTCATCGTAAGTATTCATATGTGTCGTTGTAATGAAATCATTTTCGCTTCACAAAATGATCATGTTATTATAGTAGTAGTAACTTTGATTAGGACTTTAATTCCGAGATTTCCGTCTTCTCAACCCTGATTGTACGTGGAGTTCAGTAGTGACGTGCCTTTTTGCACTTTTCTAATGCTGATATACAACCAAAATGACACTATATTTGATAGGTTACTTTAAAATTTAGTGACATATACGTGTCATTTTGAAATTTTTGCATTTAGCTTTTATGCTGATTACGATTGCAATATTAAATTAGATACGTAAAACTTGTTTTGCGAGTGTTTGTCTCACTAGGCATCCTAAAGGACAATTATAGGATAAGTATATACCAAACCGTCCAAACATGTATGACACTGAAGTTTTACTTAATTATGATTTGAGATACAAAGACATTAGAAACTATACGTAACTCAAATATCATACGTAGTACGTTATATGAATGTACGTACCATCTTAATACATACACGTACGCGTAGGTGCATATATGCGCATACATGCGTGTACTGATCGACCATGTGGGTACTCCAGTACGTATATACTCATTGTTTCCCTAATTGATATGTCTAAATCGTCATTTATAAGGGTTCTATCTTGTAACTATAATTATACCTCTTTATAAGAAGAATAAAATTGACTTCTCTATGTATTTGTGGTTGTTCTTCATATTCCTGTTCTTTATTTATTGTTTAACAACACCAAACTAATTAAAATTTAATTATATTTCAGATACATACTAGTAAACCAACAAGTTAATATTAATAAGTGTTTCACGTGCGCTTACTCCAACAAACTAAGAATAAGAGTCGATGAAAATGATCGAGTTTGAAAAGGGCAAAGTAAGAATAAGAGTCGATGAAAATGATCGACTTTGAATAAATGCCAATCCACCCACGAATGGACTTTTGGTCTCATAAAATTACTAAAACAGTCTTGATCTAATGGATGACAAATGTACGTCAAATCATTTTATTTTCCATACACGTTTTTTGAAAACATTATACCATATTTAAAATTATCGTTGTTTTTCAATCATAGAAAGCCTTGTAATATAACACTGAGTGCAAAATAAGTTAAACTAATGCTCCACGATTCGTAAAACATAATAATTTCACTTTTTAGCTTTATCCAAAATATTATAAGTTTATAACTAGTGATTAAGATGACTCACATGGTCTTAAATTATATCTCGTTTTTTTAATAATGAATAGAAAAGGTAACGTCGTTTTTCACTTTACAAAATGATAGTCGCCTTTAATTTTTATTTTAAAAAACTAAACATCGATAGTTTATTTTGGAAAGTTATAAAGTAAAGATCATTTAAACTTTTGTGATCAAAAGATAAGAATTGATGACTTCATAGCAGTTTTCGTCTATAAAATTCACAACACGAGTTGTATAAAGATCTAAAACTCTTACTGTAAGGGTGGTGGCAACGTTGCCTAATGATGCCTAAAGTTTTTTTGCAATTGACCAATGAGGATCATTCTAGTAATTTTTTGCTTAATGATGCCTAAACATGATTTTTTAGTGGCAATGTGATGCCTAAACTATTTATTTAATTCATAATTATATTTAAATCATTTAATTAAAAACATAAAATTCCATTAATAATAAAAAGTAAACATTACATAATACGTAGTAGAATAAAAACAAAACAATTTCTAAAAAGGGCAAGGCCATCCATATTTTGCAGCGACTTCACGTTTTTTGGCTATCATAACATCGCGCATTGGTGCAGGTAAGTTATCATGGGGTTCGTTGAAGAATTTCATAGCTCGAAAATAATTCTTTTCTTCAACCCCTTGTAGTTGTGCCGACATCAATTTTTCGGACAACTCTTCTTTTGCACGTTTCTTCTCAACATTTGCTTCCATTTGTTGTGCCTTCTTTGCCGCATAATCTGCTAACGAATCAATACTATTTTTTGTCGACTCGATTGCGGCCTTTTTCCCTTTTTTCTTCCTTGTGGGAGTTGTGTCGTCATTTAAATCCGGAAGAATAGTCTCAACATTCTCAACATTCTCATTGCTAGATGCCGACGACTTTTTCCTTTTATCCGAATTAGACGAAGATGCTTGAGTAACATCTGGTTGTTCCAACCATTTGTCTGAATTCCTAACAACCTGCCAAGCCTCAATATGACTAAAATTCTTTCCTTTTGTTTTCGTTTTGTAATCGGCCAAGGCATTTGTCATCACCTTAAGATCATCACAACCACTCGCACGAACTCGGTTCTACAATAATAAGTTATATATATATATTAAATTTACATAATTATATAACAAAAAATAAAAGTATAAAAATATATAATTTAAAAGTTACTTGTTGGATGTATAGGCCGTTAAAAGTATTCATCTCGGTATGCATATTTTTCCATTTTGTGTCCAATTCTTTTTTTCCGCTTTACCCGGATTTCTTATTTCTTGAACGTCATCATCATGTGCGTCTTCATCTAAAACCAAAAAAAAAAAATCAAAAAAATAGAATAAAAAACATAACGAGTTACAAAAAAAAAATAACGATTATAAAAAATAAAAAAAAAACATAACGATTAAACCAAAAAAAAAAACATAACGATTATAAACAAATAAAAAAAATAACGATTCTAAAAAAATAAAAAAACATACCAAGTGCATTTGGGAATTGGGTTTCCGGAACAACTTCATCTTCCTCTTCTTCATTATCGTATAAGGGTAACTCTTTTTCTACACTTTGTTCACGTCTTGGTGGATTCTCACGATAGTCAATAAACGGATTCCATTCACTAGTTAATGCTACGTTATAGTGACTTGGATTCAACGGTGGAGGTTGTGTATAATAGGGTTGTGGTGGTGGTTGAGGAAAGTAGGCGTTTGGTGGAGGTTGGGGATAGTAGGTATCGGGAGCACGAACCGGATGTGATCGAGAACCTTGACCACGACCACGACCTC
>LBNU01020890.1:250802-286382 GCA_014162995.1 Artemisia annua | reverse complement strand
AAAAAAAAAAAAAAAAAAAAAAAAAAATCTGGTGTCTATATTAATCAAAACTAAATATTGATACATAAAAGATAAACAGGAAGGGTTAAATGTTAAAATTATGTATGACTAATTTGAGATATGTGTAGAAACCTTTTCTAAGCAAAATTCTTTTCTCAGAGCATCCTCCAACTGCAGGAATATTGATGAAAGTAACCCTGCAAACAAATGACACATATAAAAGTTCAGTTACAATTTTCATTAACCAAAACCATTTGAGAAAAATGTACACAATCTTCACACTCTTAAAGTCTTATATCCATTTTTGTAAAAAACCCAATCACATACAAGTTGATTATACTCTGCTTTATCACTTGCAGATTACGTGAATTTGCACATTACTTGTTGATCTTACCCTTTTTATTTTGGCAAAAAGATGTATTTGAAAAGAATCACATATCATCCACATGATGACGCAATTAAAGGATGCAACAAGAGTACAGGACATTTTACTGATAACAAACATGAAATTGCTACAAACAACATTGAAATTTAAACCAATCATCGATGGTATGTGAACTAGCAATTAAGATTAAGGTTCAAAACATCTTGAATTCTCAAACACCAATTTTGATCTTGAGAGCTAATGTGAATATGTAATGCATGAACCTTTATATAACCATGCTAGAAACTTGAAAGTTGTGCACTTGGAACACTTTTTCAAACCTGTCGCTCTTATTTTAAAAGTGGCAACTTCGACCCATAAATAACTTTGATACACTTGACGCGCCAAGTATAGAAAAAACTAAAAATCTTAACAGCAACTGTTTCGGTTGCAGGGAAAAGAAAGGATTTGGAAATGTTCTTTTGCTTCTTTCATGATTTATGTTTCATGTTTGTTAGGTAAAGTTAGGTGTTCTTTCTCCACATTATTAGTTTAAGGGGGTGTCTGTGATTGCTTATTCTTTCTGCATATTTGCTTATCTCCTTATTTCAAGGTAAAATAAGCAGCTTTAGATAAGCAGTTACAAAGCTGCTTACAATTCAAAGTGCTTATTTGAGATGAAACTGAAACCATGTACAAATGGATTTGATTAAATTTCCTAACTGTTACTGTTTCTAAGTATTATTGCATTTTACAGAATAAGCAAATCCAAACACTATATCCTGATGTGCTTCTTTATAAGCGGAAATAACATATAATTCAAGAACGATGAAAACCTGGCACAACATTTTCTCCAGGTTTTAAAGATCCTCTAACCAAAAGCGTGCCTGGAATCTGCTCAAAAACCTACAGCAAAAGGCAAAGAAAATATAATCACTAACGAGTTCTTGCAACAAGCAGCAATGCAGCAGGCATATAATCAATAAAAATATCATATTTACCGTTACGCGAAATTGTGTATCATTTGAGCATACATCAGCATGGAATGAGGCAGCATTTGATTTACAGGCTGCGCCACTTGCTGTGAAGAAGGATTCAACTGACTGGAGAACATGAAATGCACTGAACTGGCGTTGGATTCCCTGAAGTAAAACAAAGAGTATTATAGTCAACTTCAGTACATAACTCAAACCAGCATCGAATTTATTAAGTAGATAAAAGTAGTTTGTTTAACGGATAGGATACACACTTTATGCTTCCGATTATCTGTTCTTAAGAGGGAAATATACACATTTTTCTGATTATTTGTCAACAACTCGAACATTTAATTTTCTCATTTTTACAACTTCAATTAGCAGGATTACATCCAAACACGATATTTGAATGCCCGCTTTAGTAGATTATGTGGATCATTCAATATAACATAATCATTTTCAAAAGGCACATCCAGAGTCCTGACACCACTGTAATAGTTGAACATACATCCTTAGTATCATATTGCTATGATGCTATCAACATGCATCCTTGTTATTAGATTATTGTTCCATATTATATGACCAATAAAATATACTATTATCCACACAGATATTCACATCGCATGCAGCGGATAAGATTACATATAGCTTTAATCGAATACGAGTTTAAGTTGATACGCAGATTCTTGGACATCCACATGGGGCCCTATTTTATTATGATGCGTTTGTTTTGAGATGGGAATTACTAACTGGGGAGATAGGTGGGTTTTAAATATGCCTACCTTGGGTTCGGTAACCAATTTTCAAAATTTAAACCCACTAAGTAAACACTTTTTATTTGGAATGAAACATTTCCTCATTCACATACCCATATAACAAACACCGCCTTTGTCTCTATACATTAATACATGTATGGTTACAATAAGTAAGAACAACGTATAAAGGGATCAGATTATCTCTATACGAAATAATGGGTTTGTGAATTATAAGAATATGTCCTAACCTCAAGCATAAAAGTGAGGACATTCATGGAAGCCACATGAGACGATATTATCTTCTTGGTTGGAGGAACAAAAGACCATGCAATCCCCCACCGGCATGTTTGACCTTGAACAAATTCAGTAGTCTTAACAACACTAACTCCCACCTCACGAAGTTTTGATGTCAAGCTTTTCAAGCTTGATTTCTTTCCAACCATTGATGTATACCACCTATAATCCACAAAGATATTTAAGTGAACAGACACTCAAAATATTTGAACTTGCATAAGCTGGATTACATAATAGCAAATTGCAAAAAAAGCTCCCATCTTGGATCCATATTCTAATTCGGGCAACACACTTTAGTTGCAGTCGCGGAAAGGCTCAAACATCCGAAAAGTTATTATTTAGGGTAATATGACAAGTTAACCGGATTCTAAGCGTCACAGGAGGAAAAAAGAAGTCAACATGGTCAAAGTTACTAATACGTCAACTGTCACGTCATCATCTTTACCGGGTCAGATTACCTTAAATAGAAACTCCTAAAAGTTTTGAGCCTTTTTGGGGGTGCATATACAGGTTGTTGCTCAAAGCCTCAAACCAAAAACTTAACTAAAGTTCGTTAACTTTATTTGAAATTTGCCAAGTACAAAATATTCTAAATGTGTAATACCTGAAACATTGTTTAAGTTGAGCGCTGTCTTGAATCATTCGACTAATAAACGCTTGTTCTCCACCAGGGCAAACCATCTCTGCTGGGGTCCCACCACACGAGGTGTTTGGATTAAGCCCCGATTCCTCCATTGACTCGAAGAAAGGAGGATTACACATACAAAAGTCAAACGTCTCACCGGGTTTAACCACACCTACAAGTATGGGAGCCCCATGGTAGCTCTTATTCTCATCACAAGTTTGCTCCGTATTTCTGCTAATATCTGTGTTGCTTTCATCATCGTTTGTGTCTTGATCAATCATCTGTTTCTCATAGTCAACTTTTCGAATCTCAATTAATTCAGAAATTTGCGGATTATTTTTAACATTCCTCTCGGCCCATTCTAGTGCTACATCTGTCACATCTGTAATCAATTAAAACATTGATAGCTATTAGCATTTCTATAACATGTCAAAGAACCATCTTAACATCTTTTCACACTTTTAAGAATGGCCTGTCATTCTTATATAGTGGTTTGGTTTGTTGCTTTATTTGCATGTAAGTGTCCTTATGGACTGAGATGAGGGAAGTCGCCCTCATCCTTTGTACTTCAATGTTTTTTGGCGTAATAATATTTACCGGGGAAACCCTTTACCCATATAACATGTCAAAGATTCAAATCATACAAATTCATGAAAAGGTCAAGTACCTGTTCCAACAAAGCTCCAACCAAGAAGGGATGCACCAAGAAGAGGATAAATGCAGTTGGCCCCGGTGCCAATATCAAGTCCTTTTATGGAATTTTTGTCTCCATTGGAATTGGGAATGATATCAGATGACAAAAGGTCTTCGATCCAATGAATATAGTTAGACCTGTTGGGTACCGTGGGGCATAGCTGTCCATCAGGAATCCACCTACAGTTTTAAAAACAGCTCATACCAGTCAGCAATAAGATTTACTGCGTGAAACCCCTATTAGTCATGTGCGGCTAACATTTTTGTATGTTGTTTATAGTTAACTTAATGTGGATATTGACCTTTTTAGAGATGGTTCAAAGTAAGAACAAAGGGTTCAAACTTATGTGTTATAATAAACGTATAAATGACAGTGATGACATATCTATACACAAAACTTTTTCTTAAAGGCAAAAATATCTATACACAAAACTATATAAGCATTGTCACAATATGTGGACTAAGAGTAATATACATATAACTTGAAATGGGTAAATTATAAGAATGATAATCGATAGAGTTTCTTCAAAAATTTTACAGTAAGAATATTACAGCTCCGTATAATGCCACAAAATGAAGCTGGCAAAAGAAAACACTTGCATTTGCCTATACCAAAATGAGTACGTGATACAATGTTTTTTTCATTGATTTCAATTTGTTATATTTCTAACAAATCATGGCTTATTTATCTTTCGGGGTTATATAACCTAATATTGCTGATGCACCCACTGTTCTTTATACCTGTTTGCAGAGCGCATCTTATCTGATTGTCCAACAAGCACTATTTTTACTTGCACAAGATTACCTAGTTGATCAACAATGAATTTAATGCTACAGTACTTCCTCTTTTCTCCCTTAAGCGTTTGTTTATTAATATCATTCTTACTCACTTTTTCTGTTGTCAAATTGACACAGAGTGCCCTCTTATGATATTTTGTGTAAAGCTAAAGAAAGGTTAACACACAAGTATGGTAATTCAATATTCACTGTGGCGGAAGCTGTAAATTCTGAAAAAAATCCATCAGCTAAAAGGGATGCAACTATTTGTGAATCCGCAACTAAAGATAATTAACACTTGCACTGCTTCTAATTCTGAGGTCAATCCTATGATTTTTCCAGGTTACGTTATCATTGTTTTTAATAGCAAACTGAACCAAACTCTATTTTGATAACAGATATGTGTTATGAAAACAAGACACAGTTACCAGTATTTTCTAGAACTAGGCCTATACTTCATGTCAGTTCGCAGTCAGATTCCACAAACAACCACCAAAAAGCTGGTGAGAGCACTTATAGTTTCAAACTTAAAACTCAAACTACTCTTACTAAAAATCACCATATTCCAATCATTTCGAAATAAAAAGACGTAGATGAGCACATATAAAGTAGCTTAAACCTCATTTAACAGTATTATACCAAACGTTACAGCCAAACTTCATAGTGAGTATTCAAAACCCTCAAACTCCCATAATTTCATTGACATAAATTGTCACTAACACAAATCATTTTTGACTGTGAATGGCGTATATCAGTACATATACGATACTCTAAAGGTAGCTTTAGCAGTACAAATTCCAAATCCTATAAATTTCAAATCCATAAATTTAACAAATCATTTTTGACTGTGAATGGCGTATATCAGTACATATACGATACTCTAAAGGTAGCTTTAGCAGTACAAATTTCAAATCCTATAAATTTCAAATCCATAAATTTACCACTACAACAAACCATACACCAATCCATTCAATAACAAAACACGAACAGGGCGTGTTTAGGATTGCTTATTTTTTAGGAAAAGCAGTTTTGTTTTATCAAACTACTTCCGCTTATGTTTGACAAAGAGCGTTTAGAAGCCTTCGGAATTGACTGCTCGTTTGGCAAGGAGCGTCTAGCGTTTCCTTTTTTACATGCTACTTGAAGAACCATCTAGTTTTTTACGTCGTTTTACACTTTATAATAACAAACACAGCTACATTGCCAAACACTTACATAAAACAAACAGCTACTCTGCTAGTTCTAACCATTTCAAAGTGTTCATTTTAGCTTGGTATGCTTGGAAAAACTACCAGTAGCAATTACGAGTAGCAGTTACCTAGTAGCTCTTTTTTAATTAAAGTGTTCTGCGACGTAGCTGTAATAGTGATTATAAATTAAGGGTAAATGCTAAACGCTCTTCGCCCAACGAGCTTTTTAATTCTAAACGCTCCTAAATGCTCCTAAAAGCTCCTCACCTAAGGATACATTTCTATAAACATATTTAACTTAAAACCTTTTATAAATATAAATAACCAATGGGCCTCTGGTGTAGCGGTATGGACGTTTTACCCTCCTAGGCAAGGTCTCAAGTTCGAGTCTTGTCTAGGGCGATAGGGGTTTCCTCCCGCGTGCGTAAAGGGAAGGGTGCCATTGCCTTCTGGGCTGGACCCAACCTGGTTGTGTGGGCTCGCTACGCCTTCTGTGCTAGGGGCCATGTAGCCACAATTGCCGTCCAAAAAAAAACCTTTTATAAATAAACTTAGCTAAAAATTTTCAACAAATAAGCAAAATCCCAAACACCCCCACTAGTGATGAATTAAGTATAAAAAATACCAAGTGATTTGGTGATCGTGAAGAAGCAAAACCCGAGTGAGTTCACGAGTGGCATTAAAGTCTTTCCAATTGATATTTGGTTTGCCGTTATTAGAGTAAAAAACGTATGATTGAAAGGATGGATATAAAGATGCTAATAAATTGAAGTCCGGTGGGTTGCCGGAGTATTTGTTCCGGGGATGGATGCTCCTGTTTTCCCTCTTTCTTTTCTTCCCCATTTTGTTTTTAAACTCTTTTTTCACTGGCTTGCTTCTGTCTTATTACGAGGTGTTTGTGTAACCTTATTACGAGGTGTTTGTTTTGGGTGTGTAATGGGAATTACGGAATGATTGTTGGAATGAGTACTTCCATTTGGTACAATAATATCCGAGCGAAATATGAACATTGAGACTTTCTTATAGGTATCTTTTAAAGGAAGAGGAGTGCTACACCCACAAAAAAATATCCACAAAACTTTTCACAAAATGACATGGCAAGCAATGATTGGTGAATTGTACTATAGTTTCTCTTTCTTTTCTCTCATTCCACTAATTACTATTTGACACATCATTTTGTGGCTCATTTTGTGGAACTTCTTTTGTGGTTGTAGCATTTTCCTTAAAGGAATGTCTAACCAATGCCCTAAGGACATCGGATAAGACTTGTCTTTTTGTGCACTTTAATGTGAGTCCATGTTACTTTCTGAATAAAAATTATTTTTTGTGCATCCTTTTTATGCTGGTCCTTGCACAAAAAGACAAGTCTTATCCAATGCACTAAGGGCATTGGTTAGACATTCCCATCTTTTAACTCCTTTTTTGTGTTTGTCTTTTTTGCAAAATTTATTAAGGGTCGGTTGTTTTGGGCTATGAAATAAAAGAATGGAATTATTTTTGAAAACAGTTGTTTGTTTTGAGTTTTTATTTATGAAACAGTAAATAATATTCTTAGATATGCTATTTGATAAAACCCACCAAGTCCCTTTGGCTTTTTGACAATTCTTCCGTCATTGTTGACTTTTGTACACAATTCAGGCCTGTTTGATTTTTAAGCCGCAAATATTTGTACTTCTCTCTTTTATTATTTCCTTCTCTATTCTATTTTCAATAAATAGGTTTTTAATACAATATTTAGTTTATAAATTAAATTTATTTATATATAATAATATATTTTCTCGAAATCCATATCCGAATTCAAATCTTAAACCTATTTACAAACCAAACGGGCCCTTATAGTTTACTTTCATGACGAAGAAAAAAGAAAATTGTGTATATTTTATGTGTTTTATTTATTTTAGTATAAGAGTTTAGTGAGCGGAGATGATATTTGATTAGTTGAAGAGTGTAATTGTCCTACTTTTTTAAATTGTGTACTCTTTGTCTATTAACAATAATTTTGAGACCGATATGTGTTTAAGCCTATATGGTCTAGTTTATGAGCTTATATAAAAGAGTTTTGATAACCCCAAATCTAATTGTATGATATGAAAGGGGGTTGATAATAAAGGCTTATAAGCCTATCATTTGTAAGCTATAAGGTGCATATTAAATATAAGTCTAAATCAACAAATAAGCTTAGACAAGCAGTTACTAAACGTAGGTTTATATAAGCCTAAGCCAACAAATTAGCTTAGACAAACAGTTGCTAAACGTAAGTTTATAAACTTATATAAAAGGGGTTTAATAAGGTCTCTTATTTTAGCTTACAAGTTTATAAAATTGTTTGTCATCTTATTGTCAAAAGTTAATCAAAGCACTCATTCTGCTTCCTACAGGTATTCGGAAGTCAGGGCCTAATACTGTGTGGAGTCAAATTATCAATTCGATTATTGCTCTCAAGGAGAAAGGGGTTGATTTATTAATGTATTGTAACAAAAAGATAGGAAATGGGCGTAATACTGATGCATGGACAGAAAATCAACCTCCGAAGTCAAAATGCTCAAGATTATTTGCTTTGGAGATGGAAAAAGACGTTTCTATGATTAATAAAATCAAGCAAGGAATGGATTAGAGTTTGTTTCGTCGGCATCCTGGAGGGGGTGCTAAAGCAGAGCAGTGGGAAGTCATGCAAAACATCATCACTTCAACTTGTTTATCTCCAATGGACGATCGTTGGGTTTGGTCTTTGCACGGAATGGGTATGTTTATGTTGTTGCATCAGCTTGTATCCTAATTGACAAAACGTTATTAATCACGAATGGGAAGCTACTAGATGGTGTAAACTAACCCCTATCAAAGTAAACATCCAGCCATGGAGGCTCTCTTTAGATAAGCTACCAACTCGTCTAAATCTATCGGCTCGAGGCTTGGATGTTCCATCGGTGATATGTCCGATATGTGGTGAACGATTTGAATCATCTGATCATTTCTTCTTTTCTTGTTCGTTCGTGGCTTGTGTTTATGTTATGTTGGCTCGTTGGTGGGACATTCCTACTCCACCTCTATCATCCTATCGGTATTAATTGAAGTGGTTCCAAAATATCTAGCTAAAGACGGGAAAAAGGAGCATTTGCAAGTTGTTTTCTACTATTTATGGCAGCATGTGTGGGCTTATCGAAACGAATGCATTTTTCAAACGGCGAGACTTAGACAAAAATTGTTTGATAACCTTGTTATGAACTCGTTAATTGGTCAATAGTAGAGGTAGATTGAAAATTTAAGTCGGGTCGGTTGCTTAAAAACCCAACTATTTTTATTTCTAGTATGTAATTTTGTTTTGTTCTAGCTCCTTGCTAGCTTAATAAACTTCCATTGTTAAAAAAAACTAAAAAAGATAATAATAAAAAAATAATAATAAAAAATAAAAATAAAAAATCCAAGCACTCGACTTTGACTTATGAGTTTATCTATCAAAAGCTATAATCTACATATTGAGCATAAGCTTAAACCTTAAAAATACTTTAGACAAACACCCTATTAAACTGTTAAAGGGTTATATATTTAAGCTTATTAATTTTAAAAGCTCACAAACTTAATTGGACAAGCTCATAAGTCTCCAAATATAATGAATTCATCAAAATTTTGGTAAGATGATACACAAACACCTTCGACAACCTTATTTATTAAAAGTTGATACATAAAGAATTAAGGGCCCGTTTGGTTCACGGGTATTAGAGGGTAAGAAATAAAAGAATCAGCAAATTAATTGTTTGGTTACATTTTCATTCCCTTGGCATATCATTTTCAATCATTGATTCATTCTTGTCTCCACTAGTGTCTTTTGGTGATAACCACCAATCAAATTTTATCTTTTATATTTTCAAAATTTTCAACCACACATTTGTTTATTATTTTTTTTATTTTTTATTTTTTCCATTTCAAACTAATTTTTGGTGATAACCACCAATCAAATTTTACCTTTTATATTTTCAAAATTTTCAACCACACATTTGTTTATTATTTTTTTTATTTTTTATTTTTTCCATTTCAAACTAATTTATAATAGCTTAGTTTATATAAAAACAAATACATAATTTAAATAAAGTAATTATTAATTTTCTCTCTCCTCATTTTCTTTTTAACATTTCCCAAATCTAAATTCAATTCCAATCTCAATGCGTTTGGTTTGAGGTGTTCGGATTCATGGAATATATTCACAGACATAAATTATTGTTTGGTGGACCTAAATGGAATTCAAGTAATGGATTAATCCAATAAAATGATTCCACTGTATATTGGCACCTTTTGCATGATTCCATCTAATTTTTGTTCATCCCATATTTATAGCCACAAATTTAATATATTTTTTTCTTCTCTCTCCTATTTTAAGTTTTAAATATATTTTTAACTTCAATAATTTAAAGTATATATAATTTATATATTATATATATTTTCTCCCTTCTCTTTTTCTTTCAAACGTTTCTTAAACCCGAATCCAATTCTAATCCCACTTACAAACCAAATGCACCCTAAAGATATATGAGTGATTTGACTTTTTTCACTTTTAAGAGACTGAAAAAAGTTTAAACTAATATAGATGGTATAGATAACCAAAGGCCTCTATAAACACGAAATTGGTGCAATGTGGTTCAATAGAAACGGTCGAAAAATGGCTTATACTTGGAATTGACCCTCAAAACTAAAAAGTTCCGGAGCTTAAACATAACAAGTCTAACAGTTCAGGGACCTGTTTTGCAAGTTTCGTGTTCATCGGAACAATAGGGCGTTAGTTTAGTTTTGGTGAATTGTTTTGTTTTAAGGTCCTTTAAATTTACTAAACAACGAAACGCACTTCTAAAAAGCCAACTTGCTGCAATGTGGTTCAATGAAAACGGTCGGAAACTGGCTGGAGATATCGTAATCGGGTCTTAAAACTGGTGTCCAGGTCAGATTTATTGTCAGACACGGGGTGGGAGTTGATTTTAGTTCTGGGTGTAGTTGATGAGCTGAAAAAGTGGGTTAATAGATTGAACCCACAATTTAAGGTGTAAATTTAAAGGATTTTGTAAAAGACTTGACTTGGTTAAACGTATATAGTATAAAAAATAAACCGAAAAGATTTAACAAGAGGGCATAAAATGATTAATATAACTTACATGTTTGCCGCACAAAATTATTAGAAAAATTATGCTTATTTTTCCTAACAAACTAAATTACTCTAAGCATAAACTTTGTTTGACAATACGAATCAATAGTTATGTAGGGTGAAAACCTTACCTTGTTTTTAACATAAACTATATATAATAATTGTTTTCAACTTTTCATATCGACATGTACATCTATTAGTTATCACTTATCACATGATGTTGTATATGTGAATCACATTGTATATTATTGTTACATTGCAACTTTCGTAATTTATGATTTTAGATCATATTCAAGTATTTATAAGACATGATTATATATAGTTACACAAAACATTTTCACCACCCATTGAGCTCCCTACATTCATGGTTTATTGATTGCCAATTTTAGCACTCCAAAATAGTCTCTGCACCACTTTCGAGCTTTCTTTTTTTTCTTTCTCGTAAGACGTTTTCCCATTGTGTTGATCATAACCATTTCCGATCACCACCATCCACAACAAAGATAAAGCCACTATTGGCATTTTGAAGGAAAATCTCGTATGTTAAAAGACAAAAAAAAATCGTACATAGGGAAATCTCGCCCGAGCTACCAGTTTCGCTTGCTGGGATTCATTGGCCATTTTGGAGGGTGGTCTTTTGTTGGCAATGTCCGACTCCGTAAAACAAATCATATCAAGACCGATACAATCAGCCGACCAACTTATAAAAGCATCTGAACAAGTTTGTTCATTTAAACAAGATTGCGCCGAAATCAAAGCCAAGACAGAAAAACTCGTTAACCTTTTACGACAAGTAGCACGTGTTAGCTATGATCTTTATGAAAGACCTACACGTCGAATTATTGATGAAACCGAACAAGTTCTTGAAAGAGCCTTGAAATTAGTAGATAAATGTTGCCGAAATGGGCTACGTCGCGTGTTCAAAATCATACCCACGGCCCATTTTCGTAGAACATTGCAACATCTCGAAAATTCAATAGGGGACGTGTCATGGCTCCTTCGTGTATCAACACCGTCCGTTGATCGAGATGATGAGTACCTTGGATTACCTCCAATTGCGGCTAACGAGCCCACATTGGGTTTGATTTGGGAACAAATCTTTATCATGTGTTCGGGTACATTGGAGGAACGAGCCGAAGGAGCGATTTCACTTGTTTCTTTAGCACGGGATACCGATAAATACGGGAAATTAATAATTGAGGAGGGAGGTGTGCCACCCCTTTTAAAACTCGCGAAAGAAGGGAACGAGGATGGGCAGGAAAATGCAGCACGAGCTATCGGGTTATTGGGCCGAGAGCCAGATAGTGTCCAATATATTATAAATGCGGGTGTTTGTGCCATATTTGCGAAAATGTTGAAATTTTCGCCTATGAAAGTACAACTAGTCGTGGCATGGGCGGTCTCAGAATTAGCCGCGAACTACCCTAAATGTCAAGAACATTTCTTGCAAAACAATGTAATTCGGTTGCTTGTTGGTCATTTAGCGTTTGAAACAATACAAGAACATAGCAGATACGCGATTGCCAGTAAGCAAAATATGTCTATTCACACGGTCGTTATGGCAAATAGCAAAACCGGGACACGAGAACAAGAAAAAGGTCAAGTTTTGCATCCGGTGCCCGTGAAAACAAACGACATACATAATGTAGTCGCGAACACAATTGTTGAAAAATCAGGAAAGAGTCGTAACGACAGATCACACAAATATAAAAACAACACGAGGAAACAAATCGCGTTTGTGGGAACAAGTATTAAAGCGAGGGAGTTTGAAGACCCTGAGACAAAAAGCCAAATGAAAGCAATGGCAGCTAGAGCTTTGTGGTACCTTTGTGCGAACAATGTTTCAATTTGTAAGAGCATTACTGAGTCACGAGCACTTCTTTGTTTTGCGGTACTTTTGGAAAAAGGTGAGTACGAAATACAATACAATTCCGCTATGGCGTTAGTGGAAATCACCGCAGTAGCTCATACACACGTAGAGTTAAGACATTCGGGGTTTAAACCAACATCTCCCGCAGCCCGGGCAGTTGTAGACCAATTCCTTAAAATCATCAAGAATGCAAACTCAGATTTTCTCATCACAAGTATCCAATCAATTGGACACTTGGCGAGAACATTTCGTGCAACTGAAACAAGAATTATTCCCCCAATAGTAACACTCTTAGAAAACTCTGAACCTGATGTGTCAATAGCATCAACCGACACGTTGATTGAGTTCGCATGCACGGAAAATTTCCTTCATGTAAATCATTCCAAGACAATTATAGATCTCGGTGGGGCTAAACATTTGATTCAGTTAACATATTTTGGGGAACAAGCAGTTCAGCGTCCCGCGTTAATCCTCCTTTGCTATCTTGCAATGCACGTTCCTGATAGTGAGACACTAGCTCAAGACGAAGTGCTTGTAGTGCTCGAATGGGCGTTAAAAAAAGAATGTTTTCGGTATGATGAGTTTGTGGAACCCCTGATTAACGAAGCAAAACAAAGATTAGAGATCTATCAGTCTAGAAATACAAGAGGATCATTCAAATGATAAGGGTATACAATGATAAGTTTTGGGTTTCTTAATGTTACATTTTTTCCTAGCGTATACAATGTTAGAGAAATATAGCTAGTCGCTGCTTTGTAGATGTAACGTGACATTAATTTTTACAAGATGTACGATCCCCTTATTTATACTATAAATTATTTTAATTCTAGCTACCTCGTCTTATAGTTGAAGTGAAAAGGCAAACAGTGACCATCCATCACTAACACTGAACCTTACTTTTTGAGAAGATCTAATATCTACTTGAAACATAAAAACCATCTCCTGTTTACTTGCGGTACCAAAAACATAAACGAAAAACAGCCTCAAAACGTTGAACGGCATTATAAAGAGTTCTAAGCCCTAAAAGAAACACTTGAGCTTGATTGAACCTGCGACTTGGGACCAACATCTAGGGGTGAGCAGAAAAACCGAAAAAACCAAAACTAAACGAAAACCGAAAAACCCCGAACCTAAATAACCGACTGAAACTAAAAACCGATTGTTCGATTTTTACATTTTCAAAAACCAAAAAATTCGGTTCGGTTTGGGTTTTTGTCCAAAAAAACCGAACCAAGCCAAACCGGTTTAATATAATATAAATAAATAGCTAAATAAATCAAATTTATAAATTCATATTCATTTCGTATGTGGATTAATAATATATTT
Organism: Artemisia annua; assembly: GCA_014162995.1. Taxonomy (NCBI): domain Eukaryota; kingdom Viridiplantae; phylum Streptophyta; class Magnoliopsida; order Asterales; family Asteraceae; genus Artemisia; species Artemisia annua. The sequence goes on along the minus strand of LBNU01020890.1, from coordinate 272,386 downwards.
ATATTAACGTTTTATATGTGTGTTTTTCGTGTGCATGTATTTATTTGACAATTAAATCAATACATATATGACAACGATCATATTATCTGTACGTTCATTTGCATATGCGTGTCTCATCTATATGTACGTAATTGTAGAAATTTGTGATAAATATTATTAGGCTTAGATTGACAAAAAAAGTAAAAATAAATAAATAACCAATTTTCTACCAAAAACAAGTTTGTTGGTATAAATTGGTCACACCCAAATGTAAACAGTTAAAAACCAAAAAAAACGAGCAAAAACCAATGGTAAACCGAAAAAACTTTAACCACCAAAAACCGAATGGTTTTGATTTTGGATTTTATAAAAACCAAATATTTCGGTTCGGTTTCAGTTTTAGCCAAAAACTGACCCAAACTGAACCGTACACACCCCTACCAACATCTACATCAAAAGATATAGATAACCAAATTTGTAACAGAACGCGTGAACAAATGAGTTTCCTTATACACAACGCGTAACTACAAAACATCATCAGAAAGGGAGAAACTTGGGCATCACTAGCGAAATAAGTAGTGGGATCAGTTGACAACCTAGAGTCGTTCAATATAGATTCGAAAATTTTTAAGGGTTCAATTAACAAATCTTGATTATTCGTTTTCTTTAAAAATAAAATAAAAAATAAAAAAATAAATAAATCATCCTATTCATGAAAATAAAATATTTTGCATACGGTAAATCATTAAACGAAAAAAATACACCATCGTGACGAGAATCATGTGTGATTTCACAAATCACATATGAGTTCATAAATCACATATGATTTTAAAATAATAAATCACGTGTGATTTTTTCAGGCGTAAATTTCAACACTCAGAAAAAAGTCAAAAAAAAATTTCATCGAAAATAAATAGAAGTGGCCTTTATAGAAAGGGTGATGAAATGTACACGGAAACTTTTATTTGTACACTGAGATTTAATGTAAAAAGACTAATATACCCCTAGTTAATTCTATCTAATTAATTTCCATTATTTTCAAAACCCGTTCAAACATCGAGAACTCAATCACCCTTTTTTTTCTCCATTTCCGGCGCCTCTCTATCGGGAATTAATTTGTTATGTACTTCTGTTGGCATCAGACCACAAGAAGTCAAGAAATAATCAAAAGTGTCCTTAACCCAATTCACTTTACCACATGAATCACAAAGTTTTTGTATTTAATTTACATCCGATGAAAGTGGACACGCCAACTGTTGGTGAGTTTCAAAATCTCGCTTGCTGAAAGAAGACATCGTGTCGGGAGTCGGCCATCTTCAAATCACAATTAAGAAAAGGCAATATGATAATGCCATCATTGTTATCTGAGATAGTAAAGATAACATACCATCTACAAGTACTAAAGGAACCTGTAGAAACTAGGTGACGACGGTACAAGATATTGAGGTGTCGGTTAAAACACATAGCCGGGCATACATAGTGTGAGTCATAAAGTCAAAACTTTACATGAGGTAGCTTTGGGGATATAATTGTCAAATCACCATATTGTTATGTGTGCAAATCAAAATTAGCCGTGTACATATCATTTCCCGTATAGAAATATGATTTAATTTTCGTCGCGACGATGATTTTTTTCGTGTAACGATTAACGATTTTTTGGATATTTAATATTTTTTAACAAAAGAAATGAAAGTATGTTTTTTTGTTTGATAGAAAAATGAGCGACTAAAATTTATTTACTAGATCTTTAAAGAATTTGAGTTTTATATCACAGTATATATTTTATCCAAGTGAAACAAATCTAAGGAACCGCAACAAAATTGAAAATGTTGCAAAACTTTTCACTCTGCTACATGACATTGTAAAAAGTTATAGTTAAGACATCAAACTTCAACATCGTTGTTGTTTTCTTTGCTATCGTGTCTTTGTTCGTATCCTAGTTTGTTGCTGATATGCGATCATTTTCCTGTTGTTATCTTTGCTATTGTGTCTTTGTTCGTATCCTAGTTTGTTGCTAATATGCGATCATTTTCCCGTTCTTAATTTTGCGCATAACTAGTAACAATACCACAAACAACCCCATCACATAACCAACAACTCAATTTCTCTCCTAGACCAAACTTATACCGAATACTCGTAGTAAAAGGTCCGCAATCACAATCAAAAACAACCTCACAAAAATAAATTAAAAGAACACACACAAACACTCTTCATTTATCCGATCCACCAAAAGAATGCATTATGTGGGCGGAGACGCATTCCTTTTGGTCTACGTAAAAGAGGGACACGCCTGAATTGCAAGAGCAAGACCAACCAAATGGTTTGGAGTTTGGGCCATTACACCACCGAATGCATATATACACCACACATTCTTGCTTTGACCACACCATGAACATATGAGATGTGACAAGAGGATGACGCGTGGAAAAAGAGACAACACGTGAACCTCGCCCTTGTTACACCCATTCTAACATACTTTCACAAATCCACCCCACCCATTTTGTTGATGAAACTGCCTATATCCATCACACCAAAAATAATGTTTACAACAAAAATACTACGTCCAAAAATATCAGGCAAGCATATCCATACTATACCCACAAAACGACGTAGTAACAAAAGACATACACCTCACCAAACGGTCCAAAACCCTAATTTTCCATTCATGCTTCTAGATGCAAATCAACATAAACATAAGACAACAATAACTAGTAAATAACCATCCATATCATTAAACACTAATCTTGTAACAAAAGCTAGATAACATTTTTTTCAAAATGGTTAAAACCATTAATCCATCAACATCATAGAAACATAAACATCAAACTTAAAAAACACATAGTGAAAGTGTGAAAAAACACACACACTTTATCAGCAAGCAGATCTTGAGATTAAAGTAAAACCATCTAACGGCCGCCACCATTAGTAGGACACTCCCTAGCAAAATGCCCATCTTCACCACAGTTGTAGCAGCCTCCACCGCCGCCACCTCCACCACGTCCACCGCCTCCACGGCCACCACCTCCACCATAACCACCGCCGCCTCCACCATAACCACCACCACCCTGAGTACAATCCCTAGCCATGTGACCACTCTCACCACACTTGAAACACCCACCACCTCCGCCGCCTCCACGGCCACCACCACCACCATAGCCGCCACCGCCGCCATAACTGCCTCCTCCATACCTGTCACCACCACCACCTCCATACCTTCCACCGCCACCTCCTCCACCATACCCACCTCCTCCACCTCCATAACGATCACCACCGCCGCCGCCGCCGCCGCCGCGGGTGCTGCCAACAACGTTGGCACCATCAGGACCAGTGACGTCAGCAGCTTTGCTCCTCCCATCAGATCCAGTCTCAACAAGATACTCAACAGACTCACCATCACCTAGACTTCTAAAACCATCAGTTTTAATGGAAGACTGATGAACGAAAAGATCTTCAGTCCCATCGTCTGGTGTTATAAATCCAAACCCTTTTGTGTCATTAAACCACTTCACTGTCCCTGTCTTCCTCTCCTCACCCATTTTTTTGATTTGTTAAGGAAAAAAGAGACCTCCAACTTTTGGAGGAGAATGTAAGATGAAAACCCTAGATGAGAATGAGAGTGATGCGGGCTTTATATAAAGGAAATGTGGAAAGACGGTTTTGACCTTGTTGGGAATATCGTAGTGGGTTGTAGGTCATCTTGAAGTTATCTAACGGCTGGGATTTATCCTTTTTTGAAATAGTGGAATTTGGAACAAAATATTTCTATGAAAGACGGTCAAATTAGCTTGGTAAGGTGTGTTTGGTATATGGTAATTGGATGAGTAAATAGTTTTCATTTTGAAGGAAGATGTTTGTTTTTGAGTCTGTTTGGTTTGTAGATGGGTTTAGGATTTTAATTTAGATTAGAGGTCCGTTTGATATAAGAGAGTGGGAATCATGATATGAGCTTAATACCATTTATGCTTATTTGTTTGAAGGGTTTGGATTCAAAATAGAATATTTGAACTTATAAACTCATACCATTTGGACACGATGTATTTTGCGAAACCATTCTTGTGAGACCCATCAACAACTTCACCACTATTTTTTATATTTAATCAACAAATAATCAAATATTCAAACTCATATACATAAACGAAACAACATTTTTTTAAATTGTCAAACCCATTCTTATACACAATGTTGCAAAAATCGTTAGGCACTAGTCAGGCGGTCGACCACCTTCAAGGCGGAATTCGCCTAGGCGAATTGGAATTGTATGTATGTAAATATTATAAATAATATGTATAAGATAACAAATTCTTATAATTTCAAATACTTCAAAGTTCACATAGTTTGAAGTTGCAAACAGACAATAAACCTAACAATTCAAGTACTTAAAACTTTAAATGCTAACATATCTTTATTACTACTTATAAAAGAAAATTGGTCAAAAGGGAATGTGAAAAACTGAATTTTGGGTCAATCCCGAAAATGCCCTTGTCAAACTTACTAATGGATAGAATTGGAGAAAATGGAATGTCAACTTTTTAATACACGCCTTCAATTTTAAGAAACTTTTTAAGGCAAATATTGATTGAATCATTAATACACGCCTTCAATTTGTAACCTAGAACACTTCCTCTCTCTAACCTAAAACACAAATACGCGCCGCTCTTTTTCTGAACAACCGCCGACTGCGGCCACCACAACCTGATCGCCCCGTCTTCTGCCGAATTCGCCATCATCTCTTGATGGTTAGGTGGTCTCAGGTAGTTTCGGTTGGTGGTTTTGATTATTGGTAGTTTTTTGCAGTTAGGTTTTGGTTGTGTCTCAAACAGAATAACGACAGAAGGCCGGGAATAAAATTTATCTTGCACGAGGTTTGTGGTTTTTTGGTCTTACTTTTTCATCTTTCGATATATTTTATAGAATGGGATCCTGTAGTGGTTAATGGTGGTCCTAGTTCTATTGTTTGTAATAGTGGGATATGAGATTTATTGTTTATGCCGATGGTGTTTTCGTAACCGTATTTTTTGTTATTGTGTTTGAGAAACAAGTATTCTAAACTTAGTTTTTAGAACGGGCAATGATGAAACTTCAATATCTACACAGTAGAGATGTCCTATTATTTACAGTTCATTATCCAATAACACTGATTTTTTGTTGACTTTTGTGCAGTGATTTACGATGAAGCGTCATTGCGTCAAAATGTCATTATACGTATGGCTAATAGTCTCTACTATACTAAGTTTAAAGGGCATTGCATGGTAAGTATTCATTTATATATTGGTTATAAAATCTGTAATATCTTTAAAAATTCTATATTTAGAAGATTTTGACGTTCTTTTTTAATTCTTTTTGTATTACAGCAACCAGATATTGATGAGCTCCTTTTTATCAACGTCTCATTATTAACAACGAAACTTCTGGTATAAATTTTAGTAAATATTTAACCATATTTTTGGATTTTTAATTTTTATCGATAAATGTGTTATGTGTGAATAAAGTAGTGTTTACCACGTGTGTGAATCGCATAGGGGAAGAGAGGGAATGAAGTAGAGGCTGGTTCAGGAGGCGCGGTGCAGGCAAAACATCTCGAACCTGCAGAAACATATCTCGCCTCTATGATCTGGTATTTCAAATTGGTTTCAAATTGTTAAATACTCTTCACGATATACAGTAGTTGGTTTTGACAGGAAAGCAGGCTATGTTACAATGGCATGATGACGTTGTGCATATTGTAGTGAAAATTGCATGCTTCATATGTCTATGTGCTTAATTGTATATGATTAGTTGCTTTCATGTTCTCTTATGTGTCTGTGTACAATTATCCTTTCACTTCAGGATATGGAGAAAGAGCTTCCTGTAGAGTGTCAAATTGATTGTTTCAAAGCTTTTGCCTTGGGGTTCGGCTGTGTTCCATCACACCAACGCATAGGTATATAGTGACTACTCGAACTTATATGTTTTAAGGTTTTGTTATTTGATTGTGTGTTTGGAAGGACAACGTAAAATAGTGATTTGTTGCATTAGTTGTGAATCTGAAGCTTTAGGTATTAAATTTATATAGCTGAAGTTTGATGTGCGGGTTTCATATGGGTGTTTTAACAGGAAGATTCTTAATAGCAGTTAGTTTAAGGCGACATGATGTCTAATATGATAAAGCTTCATATCTCATTACGGTGACAAATTTGGAAAAGCTTCATGTTTGTCAAAGAAATTCTTATTGAGATTAAAATAAGCTTTTGATGGTAAGAATATTTGAAATATTGTAGGATTTTATGTATTGCTAAACGAGGTGTGTATGCATACATATGTAGTTTAAGAGGGTACTTGACTGCGTGTTTTAGCTTAACTCTTCCGAGGGTGTTTAGGATGCTTATTTGTATATTGGACTTTGTAGCTATATACTAGAAATTCACGGCCGGAGCTTATGACATATCAACCATAAAGACATTAGTAAATACGGATTTTTATGAATATGCTCAAGTTCAAGCCTGATTGCAGGGGAGGTGGCCAAGCGGCAATCAGGCTCCTAATGACACCAAACCCACAATGGTTGATGTTAGGAATCTCTATCTTGTAACATTTATTATCCAGTAACATTTATCTATGTAATATGTTTTGTAATAGTTTAGTCCACATAGGTCCGGCCCATGAAGCCCAACCGATCTATCTTTATCTTGTAACTACTAGACGAGTACCCGTGCACAACAATGGAATTTTATAGCGGCATATAGTTATAATGATATTTTGGCTAAGTATTTTGTACAACGTTTTGTGTAACAAAAATATCACTATAATTATATGCCGCTATAAAATTCCGTTGCTATGCACGGGTACTCGTCTAGTTACTTCAAATACTTCAAACATAAATATTAAATTGATGCTTGATTCTTATCTTGATTCTTATCTTGTCCATATTGTCCAAATTAGTGATAATCAGGTTCGAATTTCATATGAAAAACCCATGACTTTGTGTTTAAAATCCCTGGTTTTTCTTTTATGTTGAGGTGTTATGATAAATTAAATATGGGTCGGGTATATTGAAAAGAAAACCCCTAACTTTTAGTGTTTTTTTAATGACTTTCTTGTTGACTTTGTTGACCGCATTGGCCGCCTAGCCCCGCCTAGCTCCGCCTAGGCGGATGTTTGACCGCCTTTGGACTTTTCCGCCTAGTTTGGCCAATTTGCCTAAAATCGAGGCGATGTATGCCCGCCTAGCGCCTAGGCGGCCGCCTAGCCCGCTTTTTACAACAATGCTTATACTACCATATTATCATACCAATATCTATTATGATTCCTATAAGAAAACCAAACGAACCTTAGGATTTTGATTTGATGTATGAAAGAGAAAATATAACTGTTTGTTTGGTATAGGTATATGGGAATGGGGTTATGGGTTTCATAGTTATTAAGGGTCCGTTTGGTTTGTAAATGAGTTTAGGATTAAGATTTTGATTTAGGGCCCGTTTGGTTTGTAAAAGGATTTTGAATTGGATTTAAATTCGGTTTATTAGGTAAAAGAAAAAGATAATATTTTATTAAAAAATTTATTTAATTGATAAATAGTTTATTGAAGAGAAAGTAAGATGATTTTGTTTTTTAATAATTAATTTATATATTGATTGTGAGAAAAAAATATATATGCGGGTCCAATTATATGTTTTGATTTGCCAAAGTCACCATACTTGCAAGAATCCATCTTTGATTCTCGGGGCCCACTTTAATTACCAAAAACTTGAACCAAACAATTAAGAATATGATTCAACCCGTTCTTTTATTGCCACACCCTCATACCAAACGCACCCTTAGATTTAGATTTGGATTAGATTTGATTTAAGAGAGAGAATATATTATAAAATAGATTGATAATGATTTGATATAAAATAAAATATATTTTAAAAGAAAATAAAAGTTAAAACTATTTCTAATATATATATAAAAGGAAAAGATAAAAAATAAAAATATCATGCCTCATGTGACATTTCAAAAAAATTCATGCCATTAATTTTAATATTTTATTATTTAACTATACTATTTTTTTTATTATAATTAACTTCGTCGGGAGTTATCCGTGTAAGTTTAATTCATTTAACTGCGACTAGACTATGTTCAGTCTACACTTCTTATGCATTTTTGTTTCCTTACAATCCTATTTTAAAACTCACTTTTCACTTTTTCTATTTTTATGTAAACCTTGCACCTTTTACGTTTTACGCGATTTAAATTTACGTTTTATGGTTTTAACAACGTGAAACAACCCTAGACTATGATNTTTTGAGTTTTTGTTGTTTTCCGCACTTTTTCACTCCGAAAACGCCCGAAAATGCTTCTTTTGTGATTTTCCCTTCAAAAGTACCTAAAATGAGAAAAGAAACGACTTTGGGTGAAATCCAAGCCAAAAACATACGAATTAGGACTCAAACCGACCCCTAATAACGTAACATTTTTCATCTCATCACACAACAACTAAACAAATCCTCACTCAATCTTTATCGCGTATAGTTAACCTTACTCTACACCGTATTTCTAGATGACGAGAATCGAACATCATCGTTAGTTATTCTAGACTTCATTCCTTACGAGTATCCTCATCCTTTCGCAAGTAAACCGTCTAGAGATAAAGCGAGTTAAGCTCCGGGACGGAGCTCTCTTAAGGGGTATGTACTGTGACATTTCAAAAAAATTCATGTCATTAATTTTAATATTTTATTATTTAACTATACTATTTTTTTTATTATAAATAACTTCGTCGGGAGTTATCCGTGTAAGTTTAATTCATTTAACCGCGACTAGACTATGTTCAGTCTACACTTCTTATGCATTTTTGTTTCCTTACAATCCTATTTTAAAACTCACTTTTCACTTTTTCTATTTTTATGTAAACCTTGCACCTTTTACGTTTTACGCGATTTAAATTTACGTTTTATGGTTTTAACAACGTGAAACAACCCTAGACTATGATAATTTTACATATTTTATGCATTTCAACCTATTTCCATATTTCCAAGTGAGTTTTATACTTGTCGTTTCATTTTTATAGTTAACGTCACTTTTATCAAGAACTGGTGTCACCAAACGCGTTTTCAACTCACGGTTTCAGTTTTAACGATGTTTAAACACTTCGATGAACTCACCACTCATCTAAAATAATTAAATATGTTATGTTAATAATGTTTAACATTTTTGAAGGTTTTGTACTTTTACATCTCCTAATTTTACGTTACGCGTCTTAAAAACTTTACGTTTGCAATTACCGGGATCAAACTATACCTTAAAATACTTGATATGGCTGAATTGTGTAAGTTTCTTAAGACACTTGTCCCATTTCCACATTTTGGTCTTCCACTATCTAGTTTTTATACCAACAAACCTCACTTTACATGCAAATTAGATCAATACTCACCAAACTATTCCTCCCTCCTTCTCTTGAACGACCAAGAACAGGTCCTAAACCCATATTTCATCTAACTTTTCACTAAATTATTCATCATAAATTAAAGATCTTGAAGCCCTAGTCTTGTTGTTGGTTTATTTCACTCAAAACATCATCAAATCTCATCAAATCTTGGGTTATATTAGAAGTTCTTGCAAGGGTTTAATAAAGTGTAAAAGTTCTGAGATTATAAATTATTTTCAAGGGTGGATCAAGGTTATTAATGGTTATAAAAGTTGGGTAAAAGATTGAAAGAAAAGGTGCAAGGGTTATTGGTAAAATCATAGGTTTTGTGGTCCATTGTTCTTGATTTTCTTGTTCTTCAAAGATTGTAAGGAAACAAAACACTCTCTTTTTCATTTTTATTATATTTCACTTCTGTAAATATATTATTCCTTGATGTAATTATATATTATATATGTTATCATGCTTGGTTAGGCTTGGTACATAGGTTAGTTCACTATAAAAACATTAATGGACTAGACATGCAACTGTGATTCTGAACCAGGGGCAAAAACGGAATAAACTGATTTAATCAGTAAAAATTGGACCTAAACTAAAAATATGCAGTTGTAGCCCTATGTCTTGTGGTCATTTTGACGGGTATTTCATCGAATAACTCATTACGATGATTAAACTAGAAATATTTTCGTGAAACAAGTCAGATTCTGAGTAACAGATTTGAGACCTATAAAAGTCATTTTTTTTGTGAATAACCCACTGTTACTCAAAGCATAAAAGTTTTAGATAACATCTTAACTTAAACGTAGCCGAAAACGGGGAATTAATTGGACTTGTAGAACTCTAGTTATCGCAACTTTTGTGGGACTGTTGTAATTTTGAAAGCTGATGGACTGAATATATTGGGTAAATTGATAGTTTTACTGAGGTTGTGTAATTTTTGGCTTAGTGGAACCCACAAAAGTTGTTAGTACTGATTAATACCTTTCCGGGGATATAAGGAACTTAATTTTTCAACATACGGTTTAAGAGTAACGGATTTTCTAAGTTGCGCTAATTATAAAATTGTTAACAGCTTTGATTTTAAAAGTATAAAGGATTCAAAAACTCATATGATTATATCTTTAAAACTTTATTTTGAACACTTGATATATTTAGGATTTATGTACCAAGCAAAAGTGAGATAATAATTTATATATAGCTGAGTTACATCAATGTTTATTTTCTAAAACCTAAGACAAGCGTATGTCTATTTAGGTTCATCGTAGAGCTTCGCGACTACTTTCTTCACTTGCTTGTGCCTTGCGGTTTATTCTTCGCTACTTTATTTGATCGTTCACTCTACTCTCGGTGAGTTCATAGCCTCGCTTTTACTCATTTAAATTGTTTATAAATGATGTGTGTTATTTTACACATACTTTTGACCTTAGTTTAAGTGTAGAAAAGACCAAAAACTAACGCGAAAAGCCAAAGATATCGTGTTTTTGTGTTTGTGATCGCGCAGGGACGGATATTGCATAAATAGCACAAAAGTCAACCAAAAAGCCTAAAACGAACACAAGATGTGGAAAAGTGTCACAAAGCCGAGTCAATGATGAAATCTACTCAAGGAAAGCCCATGATGATGAAGTTATTTCCTAAAGGCTCGAGAAAACGAAAGAGATGCTTAATCGAAAGTCAAAGCTAATTATTACGATAAGCTTTATGAATTCGAGCAAGTTATCACTTTTACATCTTTGAAGACTTTTAGAATACACGTCAACACAAGCCTCGAAGTTACAAGAGTTTACATTTAATGTTTAAGACGTTTAGTAATTTGTAACAAAGTTTTAGTGTTCTTTTCATGAGATGTAAAGGTTCAAGGGCTAAGTATGCAACATTGTGAAACTAGTGCAAGCTCTTGAACCATAAATAGAGATCACCACCTCATTTGGGAGGTTGGTTAGATTTTAGAGGGTTGGACCTCTTAGGAGTAGTGTAGGTGTAGTTTAGATTATTTCCATGTCTTAGTGTAATTTTTATTAATTCAAGCTTATTTCATGTCTTATCTTTAGCTTATTTGAGTTCTTACAAGCTTTCTTTTACAAGTCTTTAATCTTTACAAGCTTTCCTTTTAATCTTTTCTACAAGCTTTTATTCATTTTCTTTGCCAACTTTGCATGTTTTTAATTTCAAGTGATAAGATATACAAATAAGCTAGGCTTCCAAAAGAAGCCGTGGCTTGTTTGCTTATTTTTGAGCTTATTTTAGTGTCTTTACATTTTATTTACCAAGTTTTTACAAGTCTTATTTATTTATTTTTATAAAATTTATGTCACGTTAAAAGTTTTAGAGTCCAGTGAGTTTTGTTTTTAGGGTTTAGTAGCGAGTTTAGTTTTTAGGGTTTAATAGCGAGTTTGATTTTTTATAAATAGCGAGTATCAATTTTTGGTTCCTAGCGAGTATGTAGCCTAACAATAGCGAGTATGATAAAAATGAGTAGTATAGCGAGTATGGAAAAAGTCAAACTAATATACTAGCGAGTTTGAAAGATTCAGTAGCGAGTTTGAAAATGATCTAGCGAGTATGAAAATTCAAAGTGTTGATAGCGAGTTTGAATGTCAAACATAGAAATAGCGAGTTTGATTTTTTTTAAAAATAGGTAGCGAGTATTATTATTTTTTATTACATAGCGAGTTTAGTTTTTATTGTGTCAACTTTATTTTTAGTCCAAGTTTATTTTGAGTCGTGTCTTGTTTCCTCTTCTTCTTTTCTTATTTCTTTTTCAAGTCGAGTTAGACTTTTATTTACTCCATCGTTTTATCGAGTGGAGTTTTGTTTGGTTCATTCCTAAACGAAACTCTGCCGAAATTTCTTTTAATCTTTTTAACTTAGCTTATTTTTATTTTTATTTTTCACTTGTTTTATTTTCTTTTAATCGTTTACTTTATTTTTCTTTTATTAATTAAAATTAAAAAACAAAAACATTTTACGTTTTAATATTTACAAGTCTTTAATTTTCTTTACCGCTTTAAATTTTAATATGAGTCGTGAGTAGTTTTAAAACGTGTTTGCTTAGGGATTCGAGTTTGTGAGTTTAGTGAGAGAGTTAAACGTTTGTGATAAGTAATCGAAAGATTGCTTAGACGTGTGAGTTAATTATTCGAAGACGAAACCTTTGAATGATTATTTCACTCGTCTTGAGTTAATATCTCTTCAAAAGATTAATTAACAACTAATCTCGAGAAAGGAAAATAACCCGTCACAAACTTTTACTTCAAGCTTAACGAACTTATTCGCGTCGCTTTGCAAACACATTGTCTTTTAAATTCATTTACCGCTTTATTTACTTATCGCTTTCATTTACCGCTTTCTTTAGTCGCTTTATTTCATGCAACTTTATTTGCTTTCTTATTTCATGTCGTTTTACCGCTTTCCTTTACTTTAATTTGTCGTTGTAGTATAGACTAAACCAAACCTTCTTTTAAACCTTATTCATCACACATAGCTCACGGTTTTGAACGACGAGATCCATATTCAACCCTCGTTGGGACAACGATACCTAGTGGTTCTTGCTTTCATAGCTAGTTCTGCGACGATCAATAAACCTCGCGAGGGGGATACATGCTAGTTTTACAAACGGAATACAAGTAGTTTTTGGTATGCTAAACCCGATTACATGATTTATAGACATCTGACATTGAGTATCTCTTGCCAATTAAGTCCCCATCATGAACCGTTAATTGTGTGGAAACGCTAGTATTATGAATATGCATATTGGGCATTAACCAGCCTGGCCGAATGGGTAGCGCCCATCTTTCAACGGTCACATAATATTGAGAAATATGTTGTAAATGGCAAATATTACCCTACCGGGGCAAATGTTAAATCTAGGTTAAGGTTCGGTTTCATTCGATAATGACTTAAACTTTTAAATTTATGTATTTCTAAACTTATGTTAAACTTTTGGGACCTCAACTCTGATAAATTATCGAATGTGAAGTTTTAAAAACGATTTTGTTTTAAAGTTGTTTACTATACTTGTACTATGTGACTGATAAATAACACCCCATGTTGTATTCCGTTGCGTTCCGAAAATGGGGGTGTTATACCTCACAATAGTACCAAAATCATGCCTTTGCCCACTACCTTTGACACAATACCTATGTTGAGGCGTGAACCCCGAATATCAAGTTTAGGATTTGAAACAAACACATTTTATGTGTCACATCAAGTCAAAACCCAAGGTAAATTAGTATACCAAACACACCCTAAAGGTGTTTGTTTAGTGGGCCCATGAATGAAATGAGTATATCACAGCCATAGACTCATTACCCACCAATTTGGTGTTTATGAAATCCATTTCGTGTCCGCTCTTTTTTTCACTACAAAATTCAACCATCTATACATTTTTTTATACCATATTTTGTTATCCAAATATAAACAATCGTAATCATACACTTATTCATATCCATTTTCACTATACCACATACCAAATTCGACGCTTATTGTGATTTCTAGCAACAAACCAAACGGCCCCTAAAATGTTGTTTGTTTTTATATGAGCTAAATATTGTATTTGAAGTTTATATATTATTATAAAAGAGTTATTTAGATAGATGGTCCCTGTGGTTTGCCCAAAGTTTCACCCACAATCCCTGAATGTTAAAAGTTGCAAGGATAGTCCCTATCTCTGAAAAGAATAACACTAATGGTCCCTTTTTTAACTGTCGTTAAGTGACTTCCGTTATAATTTACACGTTAGTCCCTTTTGGTTAAATATCGTTGCATCGTTTATCCTTTATAATAACGGCCGTTTATAACTTAAAGTTTTTCAAAATTTTCTTACGTTTTCATACGTTTTCATCCATTTTTATACGTTTTCATGCGTTTTAATCCGTTTTCGTCCGTTTTTATATGATTTCGTCCGTTTTTCTTATGTTTTCATCCGTTTTCATGCGTTTTTATACGTTTTCGCTCGTTTTTCTTACGTTATTGTCTGCTTTCCTACGTTTTCATCCATTTTTATCCATTTGGGTCCGTTTTTATACGTTTTCCTTTATTTTCCTTACATTTTCATACGTTTTTATCCGTTTTTATATGTTTTCATACGTTTTTATATGTTTTCGTTCGTTTTTATACGTTTTCTTACATTTTCATCGGTTATTTTTATGTTTTCATATGTTTTTCTCCGTTTCCTTCCGTTTTCATTCATTTTTATTTATTTTCGTCCGTTTTTATACGTTTTGGTCCATTTTTATACGTTTTCGTCCGTTTTATAAGTTTTTGCTCCTTTTTCATCCATTTTTATCCGTTTTCATCTATTTTTATCTGTTTTCGTCCTTTTCTATATATGTTTTCGTCCGTTTTTCTTATATTTTCATACGTTTTATCCATTTTTATGCGTTTTCGTTCGTTTTTCTTACGTTTTCATCTGTTTTAATACTTTTATACGTTTTCGCTCATTTTTCTTACGTTTCATACATTCGGTCCGTTTTGATACATTTTCATTCGTTTTTATATGCTTTCATCCGTTTTTCTTAAATTGTCATACACTTTTATCTATTTTTATACATTTTCATCTGGTTTCATATGTTTTTATACGTTAACGGATTAAAATGTATAAAAATGGATGAAAACATAAGGAAAACAGACAAAAATATAAGAAAACATATAAAAATGGATAAAAACATAAGAAAAATGGAGCGAAAACATATAAACTGGACGAAAACGTATAAAAGTGGACCAAAACGTATATAAACAGACAAAAATGAATAAAAATGGATGAAAACGGAAGGAAACGGAGAAAAACATATGAAAACATAAAAATAACCTATGAAAATGTAAGAAAACGTATAAAAACGAACGAAAACATATAAAAACGTATTAAACGTATAAAAATGAACGAAAACATATAAAAACGTATGAAACGTATAAAAACGGATAAAAATGTATGAAAATATAAGAAAAATAAAGGAAAACATATAAAAACAAGCGAAAACGCATAAAAACGAACCCAAACGGATAAAAACGGATGAAAACGTAGGAAAACAGACAATAACGTAAGAAAAACGAGCGAAAACGTATAAAAACGCATGAAAACGGATGAAAATGTAAGAAAAACGGACGAAATCGTATAAAAACGGACGAAAACGGATTAAAACGCATGAAAACGTATAAAAACGGATGAAAACGTATGAAAACGTAAGAAAAAATCGCAAAACTTTAAGTTATAAACTACCGTTATTATAAAGGATAAACGATGCAACGATATTTAACCAAAAGGGACTAATGTGAAATTATAACGGAAGTCACTTAACGACAGTTAAAAAAGGGACCATTGGTGTTATTCTTTTCAGAGATAGGGACTATCCATGCAACTTTTAACTTTCAGGGACTGTGGGTGAAACTTTGGGCAAACCACAGGGACCATCTATGTAATTTACTCATTATAAAATTTGAAAAGTTAAAATGAATAAATAAATGATAATTTTTTGTTTGAAAAGGTACACGTACACCAAGAACAATATTTTTTTATTTGCATACACTATATCACTTAATATGTGCAACAGTCAAAAAAAGATAGATGGATTGTTAGAAATCCTAAGGGGTCCATGGGTGTTATCAAAAACCATATGTATATGTATTAAATATTGTTTCACAATCGAAAGATCAAAACAAATGAATTGTATCACTTTAAAACTATTCTCTCAAACCAAAATACTCGTAACAAATACGCCCTTAATGCTTTGAAAATTTACTATGGATATCATACTCAAATATATAAACATACTCCATGTACTACAAACTTGCCTTCTATGCAAATTTATCACATACTGATGTGTAAGGAAAACTTTAAATTTATACTATGTAATAACTAGTTTCACCGTATTTCATAAACCAAACACACATGTAAAGTGTAACCCGCGTATGTAGTATAATCTTTTAGGTAAGACCTTGTCGTATCCAAAGGGACTTAGTTTGTTTTAGTAAGCAATATAGAGTAAAACTAAACAAAATGATTTTTCCAACAAATGACCAAATATGAGATGATTATGCAAATTCAATAATAAGACAATATGATTGCTTGGATAGTTCATATAACTCAGTAATGTTGCTTATGCTAGTGACCTCAGATTGATGATAACAAGGGTGACAACAAATTGCAATTTAGCCATTTTCGTCAAAAGAGCAATTTCATAAATCATTAGTTTAATTCAAAACTTATGTTTATTAACTAGTTAATTTCTCACATGGTTAATACAATACTTATAGCCTAGTTGATTATCAATTCTCCTAAGCGGATTTCTCCAACCAAAGGTTAAACACGCATAGACAAGCTTTTTGAATTACATAGAACAAATTGCCTCTTTCCACCTTTACCAACAAGTATACACAATCAAGAGTGATAAACGATCTTAACAAGACTTTAAGTACATTAGTTCATAACATAAACATTAAATTTATTAAGATCAAAGCATAACCAAACATTACTTTATTATATTTACACATCCAAGCAATCACAAGAGGTTTAGCCTCTCATGGCTAATGAGTTCATGTTTACATAAATAATTAAAGAGTAAAAATGAGACATAAAGATTCGGATGGATCAATGGATTACACAAGTGTCACAAGCCACCCAAAGTTCATAAACTAAATTCTATACTAAACCCTTATTTGACCTGGATATCCATGCTTCCTTGTTGTTACCCGCTGATGACGTCAAGTAATCCTAATATTTAAGTGTCACTTTTCCCCTAATATGCTCATTTATTACACCTATTATATGGATATATACTTTGAGTTCGTTATATTTTGTATCCAGGTCACAAATGAGCATAGGAGCTAAAGAGACGCGGAAAATGGAAAGAACTCATCAAAGATACATTTACATAGTATGCTAAAGACAGCTACGACATAACTCATACTCTCTATTACGCCGTAGCAAGAATTCAAGTATGAAATAGCTCGAATCAATAACTACGACGTAACCACAACCCATTGTTACGCCGTAGCTTATCCAAGACTTTGAATTTCCTGAAAGATAATGACTACGCCATAACCACTTATGGAGTTACGGCGTAGCAACGACACCGAGATGATCCAAGATCCAAGAATTATGCTACGGCGTAGCCCACTCGAAGACTACGACGAAAGAAGAAACCCTAATTAGAGTTACAGCGTAACAAACATTGCCAACTACGCCGTAACTAGTGCTAAGGGATAAGATCATCCTACGTTACACTAGCTACGCCGTAACGCATTTATGAGTTACGTCGTAGCAAGTGTCGGGCCTATAAATACAACCCTAATTTCTGCATTTGTCATACAATTTTCTCACACATAAAGTCAGAGATCGTTGGGAGCATTTAGAAGGCCATTCTAAAGCAGCATACATAACACTTCCAAGGGAGAGATCACGCCTAAACACCATAAGTGTTAGCATTTCATTATTTCATTTACATTTCGAATTCATGGCATTTGTAAACATCATTTCGAGTGTTAAATTTAATATGATCGGCTAAGTACCTCTGGTGCTAGCCTAGTTATGATTCTTACGTTGTTTTGATTATGTTTTCGTACTTTTCTTAATGCTTCTACGTGTGTGCATGCTTAGTTTATCATAAGAACCTTTAATTGCAGTAGTTTAAAAGACCCGGTCATACTTGGTATGCTAGGAGAATTGACCATAGGACCCCAGCGTAGTTGAGTTACGAGCATATGGTTGGGATGACAACTAACCACGGACCTTGTGTGCAAATTGACCATAGAACCACTTTCCGAGTAGGATAAACTTAAGTAGTTAGAGTATGGTCTATGGTCATGACAACGGACCATATATGATAAGTCTAACATGTAGTGGCACTTAATGACTCAAACCCGTCTGCCGTACGTCGGCTTACTAGTAAGGGGTAGTGCCTTTGGTTCCCGACGGGATTCAGGGGAGATATGCTAGGGAACTTGACCATATGAACCTAGTGATATATGTCCGCCCCACTTGAAGCATGAGATTAGTTTAATAGGAAACGTAATCATAAACAATGTAGGATGAGTAATTAGACTAGTACACTTCTCTCTTCTTGCTCACAACTCTACATTTTCATTTCTGCTTTAATTTACTTTCAGTTATTTAGTTTGTGAAAAACTAGAAGGGGGGTTGAATAGTTTCCCGCTTTTTACGTTAATTATCTTTTGAAAACTATCCGTTTTAATCAAAGATATACTTGACGTTTTACTTTAAGATGTGAATTGAAACACTTTGACCAACTCAAAGACAATATGTAAACTAAACACAATATGTAAAACATGTAAGTAAATAGATAGAACGATCAAACCACAACACGATTGTTTATCGTGGTTCGGCTACAAGGACCTCACTTGTCCTTGCCCTACGTCCACGCCCCGAGTATCCAACTCGAGAGTTTCAAGCACTATCAACAAACTCCTTCTCGGTGGAGAAACCTTTACATTCGTTGCTTACACTTTATCCGGTACAAAGCTAGATACCGAGTTCTAGTTCGAGGTAAAACCAACCTAACGTCGCCTAATTCCTTTTTCCGACACAAGGCTAGATGTCGAGTTCTTTACCAAGGGTACAACCATTCCCGATAGTTCTTTTACAAGGGTACAACAACTACCGACACACTATGTATTTTGAGGCCTAAAATACTAACCGATCACTTGATCCAAAGTATCATGTCAAACCCTACATCTCCTAATTATATATGTTTCACCAAATTACTAAATAATTAAATACATATTTATTCATTTTGATGATCCCCTAAAACTTTCTCATACATTGTGGGTGACACAGTGGTCTCACTTATTTTCTCAAAAATCGTGAGTAATGCTATGATCTTTAAAAATCTTTTCATGACTTTACACAACGCTGTTTTATATGAAACCATCGCATTTCATTTATTAACCTTGTAAATTCACTACCATTTTATAAACAACTAATTTATTGTCATTTAAACTATCTTTCATTATATTACAAATGGATCCCCAAGAATTACCCCATTACTACCTTATAAACTAATAACCTTATTCACAACTATTTTATAAACTGCTTTAACTAGTTCAATTAACTTTTTGCCACCACTTTACAAATCATTTGGTCAATTACATTGTAAAACTAGTTTACTACTACCTTCTAAACCATTTTCACTATAATATTAATACACTCCTTGCCACTCTCTTAGAAACTACTTTACCACTATCTTATAAACTTATCCACTGATATACTACTATTACATAAACTGTTTGGACTAGTTCTGAATAAACTATTTTGTTATCATCTTAGAAATCGTTATGTCATTTACCTTTTACCAAAATTTTTACCACCTTATAAACGATTTTTTTATTATCTTACGAATTACTCGACCATGTCTTTTATCTAAAACCATTGATTTAATAGTGCCTCATGAACTATTTTGTTATTATTTTGTTGTTCGGCTTTTTCTTCTAAATCTTATAAACTTATTTATCATCTACTAAAGTAGAAATTCAACAACTTTCTCTATATTCATCAAGTTTTTTTTTGAAACCTTCATTGTTAAAGGTCCATGATTCTGGCCCGATGTGGACTGATTTAGAACTGCTTAAAACTTCCTTTTCTCCGCGCACTTTCCTTATTCACTTGTGTTACACACTCATACTACCTACTTATGAGTGATTCTTACGTATGCACAATCTTATATCACTCTTTGTATATAAAATACTTATGCAAACTCCATGCTTGTCCAACAATGGACATATCACGATATAACTAAGTTAAGTATTTGAAAATTTTATCGAACCTCGGTTAAATATAGTCTAGTCACCTATATTTAACCTAGGGACAGTTGAACATAGTCTGACTACCTATGTTCGACTTAGACTTTTCAAATACTGGGAATAGTTATATATGGGTTATGTCTAATTTATTTTCTACTTAATATTTGAGAATCACAAAATTTTTATGTGAGTATAACAATTCAGCGGTATTCATATGATCGAGCACAATGATGCGCGTGGATTGCAACACGCACTACGTTTTACCTCTCGAGGGATCTCGAGAAGCTTGCAATCCCCACCAGGCAGTGTACCTGACCGATGTAGTATAGTGTAGTGGCAAGTACCGGGGGATTGATCATTCTCTCGCAGGGAATAGTGTTCTTTAGGCTAAAGGCTACTCTAATCTAGGTCTAAGGGTGGAAGAAGATTCTTTTTGTATTTTTATAGTTTTATGAAAGCAGTAAATCTCTGGTTTAGGAGGATAGGGCGGAATTAGTTGCTAGTCAACTAACCCAAGTTATCTACTTCTAAGCTACTTACAGTAAAACCTTTATAAATTAATACTCGATAAATTAATAACCTCGATAAAATTAATAATTTGTCCGGTCCCAACTTGGGACCAGTACAAATTTGGACCCCAATCGATAAAATAATAAGATAATAATTTTTTTGAAACCCCAGTGTATATTTATTAGTCCCAATGAAACTATAAATTAATAATTACTACAAATTCCATATCTATGTATATGCGTATGTGTGAGAGATACACTTCAAAATCCTAAGATAGTTTAGTAAAAAATGAATTAATTGTCACTTGTTATTTTTTGTTGAACTCAAATCTATATTGAGTTTATCTCAAAATCTCCTTATTGAACTAAAGTGTTGGTGTGTTGTCTTCTTGCATTGGAACAAAAAGTGTTAATTTTATTTTCATAAAGTGTGAATATGAGTTCATAAAACTTTAATTGGAACTTGTTTTTCAAATTTATTTTTCATCTCCAATGAGTATACATTGTATCTAGCATATTACACTTGAAAATTTAAAGGTAATAGGTAAAAACCTCTTTAAATTAATAAATTACTAATTTATCGATCTAATAATATCTCTCTAAATTAATAAAATACCTCGATCCCAACACTATTAATTTATAGAGATTTTACTGTATATTTTTGTATTTTTGGTTTTGGAGAAAATCAGTGGTGGAGAATAGTGTTTACTTAGATTTCATTACTCCCTAACTATCTTTTACCATGTAATTAGTATGTTGAGTTTGCGTGGATGACGGGTGTATTCCTAACAAGTCGTAGGGAGTGCGTTCAATTCCCTAACTCTATAAGTTCCTACCTCACTCTATGACGATACGTCAAGTATCCTATCATAAGCTCACCGATAGCAACCTACGCATGAAATACTACCTTAAAATCGATTAACGCACATACGATTCACGTTTCCTAAGACGTTCAAGCT
>LBNU01020890.1:224187-236667 GCA_014162995.1 Artemisia annua | reverse complement strand
CTCCTCCTACAACGATGCGTAAAGCACCCAATCATAGGGATTATAAACAGTGGCTCATGCGTTAAATACTACCTTAATAACCTAGTACGCATTAGTTACATGTTTCTTAAGACGTTCAAGCATGTTACCATATAGGAGTTTAGCCAGTTTTCTTAAGCCTAACATTGATGAAACATTCATCCAAGACAAGTAATAACACATCAATCAACCAGTAATTAATAGTTAGTTTCATTAGATCTAAGCAAACACAAGAAAAATCTAGCCTAGCATGTTAATTGAAAGACAAGCATAAGATATGATTAACCAACACATAGACATATTGATTAATTTAAGTGAGAACTTATCTTCAATTGAATATGAAGGATTCAAGGGTGAAAAACCCTTGAAAATACAGCCAAATTCGTCTTTAGGGTTTTTCCCAAACTTGTACCAAAAGTTCCACACTAATAAATGAAAAATAGAAAAGTATATATATATTTTACACTCTGACGGCGTCAGGGTATGGGTTCTGACGCCGTCAGCTCGCCGTCATTAGGGTTCTCGGATGGCCTAGATCTACTTCTGACGTCGTCACTTGTAAATGTGCTCTGGGCCGTCACTCTTTAGCATTACACCTGACGGCCTACTTTCTCTAACACATGACGCCTTCAGGTGTAAACATCTTGTTTTCTTCATAGGGCGTCTAGTGTAATCTGATTTTACTCCTTTGTCAATGTTGGCTGACGGCGTCACCTTGTGACTCTGACGCCGTCAGGAAGGTTTTCTAGCTTCTTTTGAGACTTTGTCGTTTTCTTCACTTTTATGCTCCAAAAACGTCCAAATTAGTATGTTTTCCAGAATTCTTCTCAAAAGTACATAAAATGACAAAAGGAACGATTTAGGGCAATATTTGATCACATTTACTCGAATTAGGGCTTAAATGACCCCTTAAAACGGGTACACTTTTCGTCTCATCAGTCCCGAATCAAACCACCAATAAAAGCAATATGGAAAATCAGCATGAAACAAGCACAATAAGAACATACTTGTATGGATAAATGATCATAAGGATATTATGATGTTTAGTTTGAAAAACATATTATCACTGGTAATTCTTTCGGCCTTTAACAACATGATGCAAACACCACTCTTACTCGTTTTGAATTATTTTTTTTTGTGTGAGAAAACATGCTCGTTTCACTTACAAACACTTTATTTGTTTATTGAAAAACTCGAAAATGTTTACTAAGATACTTACTTGATTATTGAATCACATTACTCGTTTTACTTACATATTTAGCTTGTATTTACATATGGACACAAGTACATTAAACACTTGTTGATTGCAAAAGTTACCACATTTGCAATAAAAGTCCCCACTATCATGAGCCGTTAATTATGTTGTAAGCGCGAGTGTTGTGAATCCCCCGTCCGTGTTGGTCACTCCTACTAGAAAACGGACGCATTTCATTTGATGTCGTGTAGGTGTTGGGCAAAACACCTGGCTGGGGTGATACATAACTAACTATCAAGGCTTTGGTGTCATGAGCTTAGGGCAATCATAACACTTTATATATATGACGTTGTATTTGTTATAATGGTTATATACACTTATTTTGTCGTTGAAATCTTGTGGTCCGCACTTGACATTTGACTTACATCATGAATTTTATTTGCGAAGACTTTCAGACCAATTATTACAACCATTATTTCGATTTTGACTATAATATTTTGACTATTTATATCTTTAGAAACAACTATTATAATGAATCTATATGTGGACCTAAGATGTTACAAGTCTTATATGAGCGGGATTTGTAACATGATTAGGTTGACATATACTTGTCACGAGGATTTACTTTAAAAGTCTTTCATCTTATTTTCATTAAACCTATGAACTCACCAACCTTTGTGTAGATACTTTTAGCATGTATTTTCTCAGGTTTGTATACCATAACTTTGGATTGGAGCATTAGATTCTTACAACATGTTTTGAAGATTGGGATGCATCATATTTTATCATTCGATAACTTTGTAAAACGTTATGTAAGTTAACACGTGGGACTATCATTTGTAACTATGATGTTTAACATTAATCGAATGATAACTTTTCAAAATGTCTCATTTAGAGTTATTTTTCTAACTTGTACCTTGTGCTATGAAGTAACACCCCAGTGACACTATCTTCCGCTTCACTATTTTGGTGGTGTTACAGGGGTTTAGTAAGAAGGGAATTTATAAACAACAACCGGGATCAAGACTTGATTCTTGTAAGCTAGTTGACGCGCCAACACGCTAGGTTCTGCCTTAAACATTGGTTTTGGTTTATAAATTCCCCTTCTTGGCTTGTGTATTCCTCACATCTTGTCATTCATTATTTTTCTCTTACTTCTTCTGTGTATCCCTCTAAGTCTAATAATCTTTTTGTGTTATAATCTCCTCACCTATCATCTTTGAAAGAACACATTTCCGCAAGAGAAGATTCACAAGAACCTAATCCACTCTTGTGAAATATATCGAGGGTCTTCTTCTATATAACATATCTTTTAGAATCGATTCTCTAGGATAGGTGAGGCTTGTTTCAAACTAATAACCATATTCATTTGTTTACGAGTGTAACAAGTTTTGTACCTTTGTGGTCAAGCAATAATCGGGTACTTCTGAGGGAAGTTCTTTATAGTCTTAGTGGAGAGTCAAATCACGAGATTCCCGTGGGTGATTTCTGAGGGTGGAATATCGTTGAGAGTAGCTCTTCTTAATTAGCTTTGATCTTTGTGCATATTGGTAGAGTAAAGTTGTAAAAGTTTGTAATCCACTATAAGGATCATACTTAGTAATAGTATCGGTGTCGTGGATTCACAACTGGACTTACATATGGTATAAACCCCTCATCTTGAAACAATATATATTGTGGCGTCAATCTCTCTATCTGTCCCTTGGTTGTTGTGTTTTTTTGATTTTTTTACCTCTAAAGCTCTTTGAGACTTGAAGTTGATAAACTTCATAAAAGTTGAAAATACCATATTCACTCCCTTTACAGTTCTACAATATATATTAAAATGTTAAGAATACTTTACTGCTTAGGAGGTTGTTTATAAGATTGTATGAAATATGAATTGTTGTTGGACTTCGTAGTTTCAAACATCTTATGCGAATGTAATGTTGTAATGCTAGTATTGGTATACTTGCGATTAAACGCACATCATTTTATTCAAAACCTTCACTATTTGTGAATTTTGAGATTAATGTTCTCAAAGTTTTAAAAGATCATAGCCTAGTTCACTCGTTCACAAAGCCCGTGTCTTTACTTAAGGACACAGGACTTTGACTGGATAATTGTTATTATTTTTTTATTGTATTAGGATAATTAGAATTTGAAAGCTAAAAATTATTTGAAATTGATGTACATGATGCTGCGATCACATTTTATTTAAATTAACTATATTTTATATTTTACATTTTTAAATCCATGAATAATTATTTATTCTAAAAACTCTCTATTGTTAGTTGGTGATATATGAATAACATCAAATTAAGGCAAATGTGAGAGTGTTGATTATATTCATAACTATGAATATTTATTGGACTATTCATATTCACAAGTATTTATGGAGATAAATATTAGATTGACTCAATCTACAATAATTCGCTACATAATTGTTGCATTTAGTGAAACTTGTAAATGGTTAAGTCAATTGGTTCATTAAACTTGAGACACTCGCAAGTTATGCGTGTATAGAATATTATTCTTTGATATGATTAAATTTTGTCTTAACAAGGCTACTATAAAATTCATCATTGAGATTAATGAGAAACGCATGACTAACACGTGTTGTCAAGATGAGATTTGTTCCTCCAAGAATTATGGAGTAGATACTTCTGGCCCCATTGACAATTTAAACAAGATGTGTACATTGCCATGTCTAAATGTTTTAAGATGAATCTTGAATTTGCTTGGTAATCTAGTTCAAAATGAAAAGTTAAATAGAATAGTTAAACAAATAATAATGCTTTTAACCCATGTCTTATATTTAACAAAGTATATGAAACAAAGGGAAAAAATTATGATAAACCACTATCCTTAAAAGGTTTAAAGAAACTAAACCTCATATATTTTAGGGGCATTGGCAAGTTGCTAGAAGCACTTTTGCTTGTATAATTACAAGGTAAGTGTGTTGTTCGCAAGTGAGAGCTATTGAAATATGCTCAAGGCACATTATATGATTATATGACTAAGTATATGTAAGCCTATGGGGTCACATACAAATAAACTTAGAGACCCCAAGTCATAATAGAAACAATGTATTTATGTTAAATTAACACCAAAATGATTTATAAGTTATTTTTGCTAATATATTTATTATATAGGGTATTAATAAGTAATAGGTTAAAATACCTATTAGTTATTTAGTAGTACTGTATTAATAAATAACCTAGACAAATCAAAGATTAGGAAATCCTTAATCTACCTTTATGTTTGGTCGATTAAGAAGGGGGGGGGGAGGGAGAAGTTCCGCTTAACTTGTTGATCAAGTTAAGAAGATTTTAGGAGGTTTGATTATTATATGCAAACCCCTAATCATAGAATCCAAAAACTTAACACATTGAAAATCTCTTTTCCTCTCCTCTATCCTTCTTGGTGGACGATCAACATACAACCCTAAAAGGGGTTCAGGTTAGCTTTTAGTTGCTTGGATTAAGGTTAAACGAGTATACAATTTGGGTGTTAGGACTAGCATTACTTAGGTATTGCGTACGTGTAGTATGGATAAACTATAGAATATTCACCCTTTGAGTATTAGTTTCTTGATCATACTGAGCTAATAAGGTAAACACGTTCTTATTAACTTTAGATTAATTGTATGATTCATAATGATCCTAATTGGTGTTTTATGTATGCTTATACTTTTTTGATTAAATATATATCATTGTCTTATATGTTATTTAATATTAAAAAACATTTAATTAAACCCATAAACACCATCACATACACCCGTTGAGTAATTATTATATAATTACAATTTCTATCAAATACCCATCTATAATATTAAAGGAGACCAAAATAAAACCATCATCTACTAGATATTTACTCAACTCGACTCATGTTTAACCCATGAGTCTGAAATTGCACTTATAGTGTTTTGTAAAGAGTTTTGTTGGATAAAAGATTTAACTTTGTTTACTTGACATGGTTGTTGAAGATGTTGTTTAAATTTAACTATTGATATCCTGTTGTACACAATATGCGAGTTTAAGACCGTTGATGAAGTTAAAATATAAAGTTTTCTAAAATATTTTTCGGATATCCTTATATAAACTTATAGAAAGTATAAGAATCGTTGTTATAAATACAACCGTGTATATTTATTTCTATATTATAGTAACCCGTGCTGATATTTATATTTCCGTTAAATTTAAGAGTAAATTGCATAACGTCCCTGAACTTTGGCCATATTGCATGTTTCGTCCCAACCATTTCGAAAGTGCAGAAATCGTCCCTGTGAGAAACTTTTGAGCAAATTTTCATCCCTGGTTGGTACGAAAATTGCATGTTTTAAAAGTGCTAAATTGCACGTTTCGTCCCAACCAGGGACGAAAATTTGCTCAAAGGTTTCCCACAGGGATGATTTCTGCACTTTCGAAATGGTTGGGACGAAACGTGCATTTTGGCCATAGTTCCGGGACGATTTATGCAATTAACTCTAAATTTAATTTAGCCATATTTAATTTTCAAACCCGTATATGCGTTAGTTAAACTCATAAAAAGGAATAAAATGAGTTCTTCGTATACGTGCAACCTCATGTATTTATTTACATACACGACAACTAAAGCTTTCATTTTGATGTTTATAATCTCGCACATATACATTTACAAATGACATATATATTGTATTTTTAAAATATAAAGTACAGGTGGCATAAAGTCTAAAGAGATATTTTTATATTTGAAAGTTATTAAAGAACACAATAATTTATAAGTTTACACTTAACTCTATATAATTTATTTAAAATTCAATCACTAAGTTTTATTAATTACCCTTTAATAAAAATTGGCAAAAATTTGACACCTAAATTTTTATGTTCTTTATCTCCACAAAATTTATCAAAGTTTATTTATTTATTTATTTTTTTTAACATTCAATTTTTATCTCCAAATAAATTTACACGGATATTTTTTGTCCTTATTCATGATTTGTATATACATATATCCTTGCCCCAATAAAAATACTCATTTTACCACATGTAAAAATAGAGCAATATGATTGCGTTAGTATTTTTTTTCCATAAAATTATTTTAGCAAAATAATTCAACATGTTAATTATTTCATTATTAAAAAATAAAATATAACAAAATAGCAAGAGTACAACTCTGATTTTTCTCTTTTACCCGTAGCAGCTAGCTATACATCTACAATCTGTTTTGTCAAGTCATTTCCTTCACCTATTTTCAAAAACACCATATCCCAACCCTTGGATAACCTCGAGATCCCAACCGGTCAAACTTCTAGTCTTGGTTTCCTTGACCCAATATTTTACAAACTCCCAATTCTACCCTCCCCTCTCCCTTTATAAACTCCTCAATATATCCCACTTCTTTATTTATTTAGGGTTTCATATATTTTTCAGTTTCTAGGGTTTTTATAAAAAATGGGTGAGGAGAGGAAGACAGGGACAGTGAAGTGGTTTAATGACACAAAAGGGTTTGGATTTATAACACCAGACGATGGGACTGAAGATCTTTTCGTTCATCAGTCTTCCATTAAAACTGATGGTTTCAGAAGTCTAGGTGATGGTGAGTCTGTTGAGTATCTTGTTGAGACTGGATCTGATGGGAGGAGCAAAGCTGCTGACGTCACTGGTCCTGATGGTGCCAACGTTGTTGGCAGCACCCGTGGCGGCGGCGGCGGCGGCGGTGGTGATCGTTATGGAGGTGGAGGAGGTGGGTATGGTGGAGGAGGTGGCGGTGGAAGGTATGGAGGTGGTGGTGGTGATAGGTATGGAGGAGGCGGTTATGGCGGCGGTGGCGGCTGTGGTGGAGGTGGCGGCCGTGGAGGCGGCGGAGGTGGTGGGTGTTTCAAGTGTGGTGAGAGTGGTCACATGGCTAGGGATTGTACTCAGGGTGGTGGTGGTTATGGTGGAGGCGGCGGTGGTTATGGTGGAGGTGGTGGCCGTGGAGGCGGTGGACGTGGTGGAGGTGGCGGCGGTGGAGGCTGCTACAACTGTGGTGAAGATGGGCATTTTGCAAGGGAGTGTCCTACTAATGGTGGCGGCCGTTAGATGGTTTTACTTTAATCTCAAGATCTGCTTGCTGATAAAGTGTGTGTGCTTTTTCACACTTTCACTATGTGTTTTTAAGTTAATTTTAGTTTTTATGTTTTTAATGAATGTTATGATGGTATGGATTAATGGTTTCATCATTTTGAAGATTGTTATTAGCTTCTATATGATATGGTAATTGGTGTTTGGTGTCCTTTATTAACTTGTTACTATTTTTATGTTAATAATGAATTGGATCTAAAAGTATGTTTGGGATAAAATTGGATGAAGATCAAATTTAGGGTTTGGACTGTTTAGTGAGGTGGATATTTGTTTTCTTGTTGATTTGTCGTTTTGTATGTATAGTACGGATATGGTTGATAAGGATATTTTCTGTTGTAATGGATATGGGTGTATTGCTTTGAATCTTTCTTAAAAGAATATACTATGATAGTATGATCCAATTGAATTAGGCATGTGTCTTCAACATTCAAGGCCAGAATGTGAAAATATGGTAGTGTTTGGGTTAACAATGATTTATAGTACATCTTTTAAAACTCTTTCATTAATCTTCTTGTTACGTATTATTTACTCACTTTTAATCCTTGAACTTGAGTGTTTATCATGGGTTTGATTTCGTCAATTGGAAGGGTGTGCGTTGGATTTTTTGGGTAGTTAGCCGCATTAACATACAATGAAAGAGACGACGACCAAAACTGTTGCTGTTAACAAAAGTGCAAGTGCTTTTTTGCTTGTAGCCAAGTCAAATCACAATGTGAGATAGTACTTGGTATTGTGTATCAAGTTATATTTGTGTACATTTTAGCCATTTAGGCAACGATGCTCCTCATAACAGACGAAGTTACGAAAATCTGAGTGTAGCTCACATGCTGCACTAAAGGTTTATAAGCAGGGGAACCCACATAGGCGAACTATCTGCTAGACCTCATGTATTTTGAGTAGTTAGACTGTCACGAGAAATGGTGTTGGATTGGAAATCGTTATCGCTAGGCAGGGCTCACAAGAGAACCTAAACTTGGCACTCGTCAAGTATGGTGGTACTGAAAGACGGAAACAATTGCTGTGTTCTACTTTCATTACAATAAGCAAAAGCAGACCTTTA
This sequence comes from Artemisia annua, assembly GCA_014162995.1. Taxonomy (NCBI): domain Eukaryota; kingdom Viridiplantae; phylum Streptophyta; class Magnoliopsida; order Asterales; family Asteraceae; genus Artemisia; species Artemisia annua. The sequence goes on along the minus strand of LBNU01020890.1, from coordinate 228,308 downwards.
AATTTGATTCAAAGATGTCACAGAGTTTCTTAAGACAAAATTTGGTAGATGTCATTAAAAGCTCTAATAAGCAGTCCGGATATTTTTACACTTTCCATTCAGATAACTCTTTTTAGGTCTGCAAATTTGACAAACCAGGAGAATATGACGTTTCTTAAGCTACTTAATCCTTGCTCGCCCTGATTTATATAGCGATTTGGTATACCTGAACATAAGGTTCAACCCATGTAACATGAGAACAAAACGCAAAAATAAAGGACTGTTTGGATTGTTTATTTATATTTTTTTAACAAGTAGAACTATACATTTTGTTATAAGAAAATTGAAATGACTTTTGGATTTTCTACTGCTGTAAGCCTGTAACTAACAGATAAGCTGATAATTAGATAAGCAATATTCTGAATTAAAGGGGCGTGAACTAGTTACTTTCACCATTGAATAAGGAGATCATCACAAACAGTTTTATTCTAACCAAAATATATTTAAAAGGATCTGTATGATGTATCAAAATTCAATGTTAAAAACCCTCTATTATATGTCTGCATCATTGTAAATTAAAGAACACACACTCATATGCTCTTGATAATGTTTCTGTTTTTTATGTTTTAAAATCGGAAAGAACTTTAGCATAAGAAAATTGTCCAAATCCAACGATGAGCACCCATACATCTACAAAGAATCTGATGGTGATGTACCTACCCATCGTCCAAGAAACTTTGGTGGTGGCTCCACTGCGTTCTACACAATAAAACATTGATCAATCAAACATTTATATACAAAGTTACGGACGAATAATGAATATAAAGGGTATGCACTACTATAACAATATGGTAAGCACATTTTAATTTTTGTATGAAATGAAAAACTTTTGGGATTATTATGTGCAGACATACCTCTCTTGCAGTGGACGATCTGAAAGTGAACACATAAGCAATAGTGGGGATGATGTAGACAGTGAAACTAACGAAATGTGATCCAACGACTGAATTGATGGGTAAAAAAAAAGTAAAGATGACCGCCAGAAACCATATAGGGGCAATCACAGGCAACGGTGATAATGTGATATAGAACGCTTGCACATGCTCTTGCACTCATGCACCCAGATTGCTTTCTCCCACACAAAATATAAAGGAGTGCAAGTGAACCCAAACATTATAAACTGCAACAAGAATTAAAATCAGCTTTTACATGTAATATAAATTTATTAAAGTATAAATCACATAGTATGCAAAAACATCTGATTACTGTAAACCGTACTTGATTGATAAGCATAATGATAACAGCCACGTTTTTCCACGGGGATTTGGGAGGAGGGCAAAAGCATTCGATTGATCAAGTAAAGAGTCTCCAAATGCCCAATAAACCGCTGCAGCAGATGGAAGTGTAAGGGCCAATACATACTAACATACGCAGCATAGTAGCCCACACGTAAATCGCCTTGAACTTTTGTGGCTTCCACATTGCATCCATGATTTCACTGTCCAACACAGAAAAATATATTGTCAAACTCAAGTTAAAAAAAAAAAAAAAAAAAAAAAAAAAAAAAAAACACTCAACCTCATTTAATTATAATGGATTAGGTGTAAACGGTCTCCCCCCTATGGGACAGAATGAGACTTGTCCTGGCGCAGCGTGTTGTTTGTGATGTTGTGTGTGGGTGTTTTTATAAATTGTTTTTGTGAGATGTGGTTTTTGTGACTGCGTTCAAAAAAAAAAAACAAAAAAAAAAAAAAAAAAAAAAAAAAAAACTGATTTGGAGTTGAGGTGCCAGTGGTGACCTAGTAGCAAATGACATGGGTTCAATCTCAATTCCTTTTTAATCGTTGTTGCGGATAAAAACAAGTTACCTATTACATAATAATTTTCTAATCTTCACTCTTTCAAATGTGGTTAATTTTCCAAAACATTCTGACATAGATAATCTACAGAACTTTTTATTTCCAAGTTTTCGATATGCAAATCCCCATGTTGTCCGTTATTCTAAACTTCTAGTTTGTAATTTATAAGAGATCGATAGGAAGTTCAAATCACTTACATTCTTTCCCTGGAGAAAAATGATGTTTAATTTAGTCAAAACTAAACGGGCATAGATATAATTGAGCATGCACCTCATGGATATTAAAAATTAAATTAAAATAAATCTCAATTTTCAAAAACCAGTCAAAGTGACTTAGCCGCCAGTCGAGCAAACCGCCCGTCACACAAAAAAATTGGTTGGTTAATTTATTTTTTAAATTTGTTTTATAATAACACAAACAGATCTAGTAAAACATCAAATCAAAGCCCACCAAGCTATGCACTTTTGTCTTGAGTGGTCAAAAATACAATGAGATCGCATAGCCTAAGAGTGACGGTGACCATTATTCTCGGAGGGTCAACCTTGCCACCTCAACGTCAACTAAGCTTTCTCTTCCTAAGACTGTTATATTTTTAGTAAGACGACCATAATCGCAACAAAAAACATACCCTACAAGAGAGTGGTAGTATGGGTGATAGTCATTGTCGGAGCTTGAAAGTTATATGTGGGAGGGCCAAAGTATTCAAAATATGTTGTGGGAGGGCCAAATTGGAAAACATAAAAAAAATACTCATGAAATATTAGTAAATATACATTAGTGGGCCAAAGTCTAGGGGGGCCACCACCCTCTCTTGTCCATTCTAAGCTCCACCCTTGTGATAGTGGCCGCCATTAGCATTGGTCTAACATGACTAATTTGAGAAAGGCGCGTTATGACGTCGCTAAGGAGCGAGACATGTCCTTCACGTTATGAAATAGACAAAGACGTCGACTCTAGATGAGGCGAGGCGTGCTGTCTTTTTTGAATTCAACTTCGATGTAGAAGGTTTGTTGAAATAAATGAAGAACATTACATGCATGGATAATTTCTTGACTTTATTCCTCATGTATAACATTTTATGTAAACTCGATATATATGAAATATGATATAAACATCTAAATTTACAAATATTTTCATATTTTGTGCCACTTTAAGTTATGTATTAAAAAACGTTATGGCCTCGTTATGGCTCCTAAAACGTGAGGCTTAACCATGCCGTCACATCACGCCTCACACTATTTATAACCTTAACTTTTTGCAAGTAGGGGACCAAAATGAGAAAAGTTGACCAAATTTGAAATTTCTATCTAATAAAACTAGACGAGTACCCGTGCATAGCAATGGGATTTTATAGCGACAAATAGTTTATTCATAAAAAAAAGTTTATAGGTTATGAATGAAAAATAATAAAAGTTTGAAGATTTGGGAATTAAACATAATGTTTTGAAACCCGGTTTGACCCGGGTGGTTCAACCGGTTGAACCGTTCCGGTCGAAAAATTGGTCGATTTAAACCGGGTCAACTTGCTAGGTTGAGTCGAAAACGAGTCAAATTAAACCTGTTCAACCCGTCGGGTTTGAAGCGTCCCGGGTCAACCCGGTTTGTGATTTGTATTAATTGGTTGTATTTAATTTGGTAGATATGTTTTTAATTAGTTGTACAATGTGAATAAATCATTGTACTTTTACGTAATGGGGTGTTTTAATAAGAGTATTAATTACATTTCATAATTTCCTTTAATAAGATTTTTCAAGATTTCACATTACTTGACTTTTCAATTTTTCACTTTTCAAGATTGACCATTTTTCCTTTATATGTAGTATAGATAGTGAAGGGGTACATTTTGTAACAAGGTAAAAGACAAAGGGGGAACGTATTGCACATTTAGAGCATGTCCTCCCAACTTTTAGGGGGTTGGCAACACACCCCTCACCCCATTTCCCTTCACTCACTTCCACCCAATCCCCTTATGCCACATCATCCCCCCACTTTTCCCTTCCCTCACTCATTTTTTGTTGGCAACACCCCCCTCACCCTTCACTCACTTCTTTTTTTTTTCTTTTTTCTTTTTTAAACTCTATTAAAATTTATTAAAAACTAAAATTTCATTAAAATTAAATAAACATTACATAATATTATTAAAAAACATAAAATACCCAAACATAATACTAAAAAACTAATTTTCATCGTTTTCATCATCCACCTCGAGATATGGTAAGTGTTGAGCGTGAATATGCTCCATAAGATCAAATCGGACACGAAAATGTGTATCCTCATCTCGAA
>LBNU01020890.1:202541-218250 GCA_014162995.1 Artemisia annua | reverse complement strand
ACAGCAAACCCTAGTCCGGAATCTCCATAAGACCCAAAGTTTCTATTATTTTACAAATATTACCAATTGAGGCCTCACAAAATTGGTCCTGGATGACGGCTACGATATTACAAATGCAAGATAGGCTAAAGAAAACCAACGGCAAGAAAAATCGTGGGCTTAAAAAGGCGGAGGCCTATGGTAGATTTACCTTAAAACGACGACTGCAAAAGTGTCCTCAGCTAGTCGGCTTGGTATTCAATGTGTATGCCAGAAAATTTAAAAATACTTTAATATCTTAAATGTTTTTCTTAACCATATAAGTGTTTTTTGACATTCGATCTTGATGACGATGATGCAATGTTGATTTGTTGTGTAATATTACTATACATGCACAAACACACAAATGAAGTCTGATATTCAAATTTCTCTCTATCCCATGATATATATAGTTCCTGATGTGATACAAAATGTGCCAAAAGAAAATTCACAACAAATATTATAAGGAATATGAAAACAATATTTTCTCATAAATTAATTCCAACTCCTCCAAAATATTTTCTATGCTACAATAAAAATTATGCAATTAAACAACCACACTGATGCAATAAACAATCTAGGTGGGATAAAAGCTCGACTCAAAAGCGCGTGCTTCCCAAGAGTTGGAGGTGGTGGATGTTCGCGGGAGAGGGTATTGGAGATGTTCCATTTAGTAGTGGTGGTGGTGGAAGAAGATGTGGCGGGCATTGGTAGCACTTGGTAAATATTCCAAATGTGTCGATTTGATGTATAAAGTTTGTCATGCTTGCCCAACCTCCAAATCCAAATCCAACGATGAATACCCACACAACTACAAAGACGTTGATGGTGTATGTGCCTACCCATCGTCCAAGGAACTTTGGTGGTGGCTCTACCGCGTTCTGCACAATAAAGTAAGAACAATTATACACTTATACATAGTATAGAGTTAAAGACTAATAAATGGATGTATCATTTAAGGGTATGAACATGCATACATACCTCTCGTGCAGCTGGTGATCTAAAGACAAACATGTGAGCAAGAGCGGGGATGATATAAACAGTGAAACTAACGAGAAGAGATCCAACGGTGGAATTAATAGGTCCAAAGAAAGGAAAAATTATAGCGAGAAACCAAATGGGGACAACCACAGGCAACCGAGCTGCAGCACGCTTGCACATGCTCTTGCAATCGTGCATCCCGATTGCTTTCTCCCACACAAAGTACAAAGGAGTGCATGCGAACCCAAATGTTATAAACTGTAACACGTGTTGATGATATCAACATATAAGTTAGAAAATCTAATTAAATTATAAATATGCATAGTATGTTAAAACATACGATAAATGTGTTTCGTACCTGATGAATAAGCATAAGGATAACTGCCATGTTTCTCCATGGGGATCTTGGAAGGAGGGCAAAGGCATTGGAGTGATTAAGTAGTGAGTCTCCAAATGCCCAATAAACCGCTGCGGCTGATGGAAGTGTAAGCGTCAATACATACGCAGTAGCCCATAAGTAAATGGCCTTAAACTTTTGTGGCTTCCACATTGCATGCATGATTTCACTGTCCAACAAGAAGAGTTCCATTAGTACTCATGTTCATTTAATCAATATCACAATACAAAAGTAAATTGTTGGTACTAGATTACATCCATAGAACATCTATGATCTATGTTGATTCTGTTTATGTATTACTACAATTTTCTTTTTCTCAAATTTCACTTTGTTAAAAGACTTGTTGACAATTGGGCCATTATGTATAAGCCCAAAGTCTATGTCTTACACTCTTACCTACAAATTTATGGCCCCTTTTGTCATTGAATAAAAGCATGGGCCTAATCTTAGGTATTGTTAATATGTATTACATTTTTAATAAAATTCTTGTTTCTTAGAAATAAACACACATTACAAAGTGTTCATAAAAGATTGGTCGTTTTCTAAGTTGAAAATAACAAAAGGGAGTAAAAAGACAGGAAAGGGTGTCCCAAGAAAAGAATGACTTTATGTCACACCCATGCTTGTGAAAGAGGGTATAATTGTAAATCAACATGTTCAAACTGGCCTACTTCAGAAAAGGGTGTTGCTTAGATGTGGGTGTGTGCACAGTGATTTAGATAAGGACTGGTCAAATTTTTGGGAATCTTTAAGATTTTTTTTTTGGTAAATTCATTGGATCATATGGTCAGATCATGTCCCATAAACAAACAAAAGCACAAGACATTTTCAAGATACAGAAACTATATTTAAATATATATTACAAATGAAATACCAATATTGTTGTTAAACTAAGTAAATCATTCAGTTACTATCTATACTTCTTTTGTATTAATAATATATATTAAGCATACATATCCCCCGAACCTCATTTTAACCCTCAGTTTTAAGAAATTAAAATTTGCTCTTAAAACCTTATTTCTTTACACATATTAACCATACACTCTTTTTCTCAAAACTACGTAACAAAAAACCAAACTTTATAAGAAAATCGCAAAAAATTACGGCCGCTTTACACGGTTTCAATGCTAGTCATGTTGTATGCCCTGGAATAAGTATGCTCTTAAAAATCTCTGATTAGCATCTAAAAAATGACGAATTTTGTTTATGTATAAAGTATAATGATCAACTAGTGTTATGTTTTTTTTTTTTTTTTTTTTTTTTTTTTTTTTTTTTTTTTTTTTTTTTTTTTTTTTTAATTGAAAAAATATAAAAAAATAATCTTGTTCATATGAAAATATATTTTGTATAGAATAAGTTTACTATGCCAATCCACCTTAACTTGAAAATGACCCTTTTTTCCTTTAAAGAAAATCCACTTTTGTATAAATGGATTAAAAGCAAATGGAAAACGTTGAAAACAAACAAGCTCAAGTTACTATCAAACATGATGAATAAAAAACACAAGTGATCATGCTAAATGACAGTTGTATCCATCTGAACTGAATAAAATAATAGAGGGGTGTGTTTTGGAAATAAGGTAAAAGACAAGGGGGTATTGTCTTACACAGTAACAGCATGTCCCCCAAACGTGTAAAGAATGTTTGTAGCCCCCGTGAAGTATAGAACCATCTTTGCTGGTCCTGTATGTTTCACCCCTTCCACCTACAAAAATAACATTTTACAACCCCTTATAATTTAGTTAAACAATCAATCAATCATCTTATGCTTTCGTATATTGTACCATGTGCATACAATGTGTACATTCATGTTATCTTAAGAAAGTAAACATTATTAGAGTACACGGCGTGGTACCTTTCTCAGCGTTAAAATACCACACTGTCAGTGTTAACACATTGACGTTATGGTGACAACGCTGAGTGTATATTTGTGTTTTGTGGTTGTTCTAGTGGATTGATAAAAATGAATTTATTATGATGTTAAAACGGTTTTACCGGATGCTCAAATAGTTCTAAAATACCTATTTGTATCAAAACATGCAGACTGTGACTTAAAAATGAAGTTCTAAGATATTAAAAAATGAAGTTCTAAGATATTAAAAAAACATCTTGAACTAGTAGTATAGCAGTAGTAGTTCTGTTAAGTTAATACGTGATGTACAAGTGACTTAAAGTGTGTCAAAAGTACTAGATGCAATTCAACTACCGTTAGTAAAATTGTTGATGCAAGGAGTACAAGTTAGTTGTATAATAAAAAGGTGCCTAGAAGATGATAAGAACCTGTCCATGGAGTATTGATGCAATCGTTAGGTACCAAGCAGTGTAAGTAGTCATAATCAATCCTAGAAATGACCAAATTCGGTAGTTGTGAAATGACGGGATAAATACTGTTGTCGCGCAGCATGCACCGAAGATGTATGTCCATGTCCTCTTGTCTAGATTGTCATTTATGTAATATATGTTGCTGCGAAAACAACAACTCGATCGATCATAAATCATTTGATGATGAGTTGTATGCAATGTAACATTATAACATGTTAAGTACAGCAACTTGTTAGTCGCGGGCCATTAGGTTCATACGTGTGAAAATAATGTGTCGCGACTTATTTTGGTCTGATATGATTGATAAGTATTCGATATATGATTTGATCGATCCAATAAACCAATTACGTGTGCTAATAATGTACAACAAATTGTTATTACTAACTTTTTAGCATGTAGTCGTATATAACTTGTAAAATGAAGAAAATTTGTTGGTACCTAGCACAAGCTATGAGTTGAATCACAGATCCAAATAGAAGAAAGGTGCAATTAAATCCCAATCCAACATTTCTCCAATGTTTCCCAAGCAGTCCATCAAGAACTTCAAACCACTGCAATTAGACAATAATCGCACATTAAATCCAAAGAAAATGAGTAAATAATCGTTGTTTATTTAGCTCTAAAAAGTTTATCTTAATCAAAACAATGAGCAGGCGAATCTATGCATATGTGCAAATGAACATACATGTGCTTATAGATGCAAGTATCAAGCATGGATAATATATATTAATATACACCAAAATGTACAAGTAAAAGCATAGGTCATAACCAAATTGCTTGTAGCCTAGTGATAACATATGATAGTGTTTCAGTGTTTGTAATACGTAATCTTAAAAGAAGGCAAAGAAAAAGCATATGTGTTCATTGAAGAATTGTACCTGGATGACATGGTTTCGGAAATCAGTCTTTTCTCTTTCTTTTCTAGTTCTGTATTCGACATAGAGAATGCTAATGAGATAAGCAGTCCAACTGCCCATCAAACCATAAAAGATTTGGAACAAGATCCCCGAAAGCATTCCTAGTTGTGAAAATGAGTATGGTAGTGTAAGCAACACTTGTGCCACCTGCGCATTATAAGATCACGACGCGTAACTAAATATAACGTATGAAACCACATAAATTACGTATAAAGACATTCTTCGGAAATGGTGTTTTAGTGAGTTGTCGAATGCTTAGAACATTGTTTAGAAATGGTGTATTTTGGTAGGTTATTGCATGTTTAGAAATGCTCGCTATAAAGGCATTAAAAGGTTTGGATCGATCTTTCGTCCTCATACAATTCCTGCACAAAAAAGGTGCACAGGGTGGCCGAAAGTCGTAACCAGTCTACTCTGTCACTCGTACATATTTACATGCATATTCAAGATAATTTTTTTGAGACGTAAAATAACAAGATAATAAAAATAATAAAAATTTGGCGTATACTAAAAAAACATTTTCTAATGATAATACATGATCATGCATGTGCCCGACCACTGCAAAAGTTATGTTGTTATTCAAGTGTGAGTGATTATTATCCTCACTAGCCCAAACAACTTGTATTGTACAACGTAATATCTTTCCACTTATATTGACTTTTGAACCATTGTGCTTCTCTTTTACTTGCAAAACATCATTCTTAAAGACGATAATTTAAAAATATATAAAAATCCAACATTTTGCATTTCCATGATTTGCCAAAAACCGGTTATATACATTATATACGTGCAAAACAAAGTTTGGGAACTTTCACTGTTTAGCATACTATGAAGAATCTAACTACGATGTTTCTAAACATATCATTCTTAACACATAACTAGATAACATGCTAAATGGATGGATGTTATGGCTACTAAAGATGACAGTATAAACGAATGATTGATGATTTGTATAACATTGCACAACAACTAAGGTTGTATGGATAAATTTTGATGATGTACATTAAATGTATGAACCTGTCATAAGAGACATAAGACGTACCTGATTAGAGGAACAACTAAACCAAGCATCATAAGCAGAACCACCATGCCAAAAGAAGTTTGAAATTGCTGATTTGACATTTTTAGGCTTTCCTTCAACCTCCATTTCCACATAGTTTCCTGCTATAACAGTTTCCACCACCTTTTCATGACCTTCATGATCCATAACTACCCTTTCTTTCTTGATATCTAGCTCTAGTTTTATCTCTCAATATGTATAGGCTTTGTTGTTGTTTAATGAAACAATTGGAATTATATCAAGTGATGGTGGGTGGTGTTTGTATTTATAGATCAAAAAAGACATAAAAGAGAATAGGTGTAAGTATGTCTACATGTTGGATGTTGGGAATACTTTATAACGAAATTTATTATTTCCATAAACGAGAACAATGATAAATATTTTGATGCGTAGTAAGAATCCTCTCAAGTTTATATGAACATGATTGGTAATGTTTATCCATAATTAAAAAATTGAGTCCCTAAGTAGGCCTTACTGTTTTGATTGTGAAGGAACATTATCGATCATGTTCCTATAAATTAGAAAAGATCTCAGTCTCATTAGAGAATTTCACAAATAATCGTGTCATGTCATTATTTGTATTACTTATTGTAAAGCTTTTTTGATTCTAGCGTTTCTTTTTTTATTAAAATCCAGTTCATGAAATGATTTATATGCACCTCCAAATTTAGATTATTGACTTAGCACTTTGCTCAGAATCATAACCTTAATTATACAATAGAAGTTTGAAATCACTAAACCTTCAATCTTTATTATTTTATGTATCATAATTAGAAACCTTAAATGACAAAATGAAATAGACAAACATTTTTTTTTTTAATTATTATTATTATTATTTTTGTTTTGAGTAAGGGCGGAAGGGCCAAAGCCCGAAAAAAATCTTATATCATATCACTCCATTTACTATGTAAGCTAATTAGTACACTATATTATACCTTAGTGGTATAAACGATGGCGTTTTGAGATAGCTTACAAAGATAAATTATTAGAGATAAATACTTCTTCTGTCCTTTTTTTTTTTTTTTTTTTTTTTTTTTTTTTTTTTTTTTTTTTTTTTTTTTTTTTTTTTTTTTTTTTTTTTTTTTTTTTTTTTTTTTTTTTTTNCATGAGAAATTAATAAGACATGCTTCACCATACCTTTCCCCCCTCTCCCCATACCATTCGGCCAAGATCTAAGGATCTTGTCCCCCAAGATTTTTTTTTTTTTTTTTTTTTTTCCCAACTAGATACTTTTAAACATCTTTTGTATTATAAATCACCGTTTGTTTTTACATATAAGCCAAGAAAAGTTTGAAATATTAATGTTGGTGTACATGTCCGGATGACACGTGTCGGGCGACAAGTGTCTCCACGTTTTCGAAGGACACAAATGTGAAGGAACGCATGTCGGACAACCACAAATGAAAATTATATAGTTTTAGTCTTATATGTATTATATATATTGTACTTAAATTTAGAGAAATAACATGCAAAATGTCATGAATCCTTTCAAAGTTGTGCAGAAAGTGACAAACTGAAAACATTAACAAATTCGACTCACTGTCGCACGTTTCTTAGGATCTTGATTGAAGTTCGATGTTCGAAATCTAGAACCATGAGTCTCTAACCCACAACAATTTTAAGGCGATCCAACAGTTAACGAATTTTAGGTCGTAATTCTCCCACAACAGCTCAAAATGTGAAAAAATAGCTAGATCAAATAAAGGAAATTGAAAACGAGCTCAAACGCAAGCGCAAAGATCCCTCTGGATCGCAAAAATAAGGCGACGAACGGAGTATGACTGATTTTAAGTGACTTGTACCCAAAGCTCTAATAATATGTAAAAATGAAAGACAAACTAAGAATTATATCAATATGTTAATGTAAAATAAATAGGGCTACATGATTTATACGGTAGACACCCTAACCTTAACTAATGAGATCGTGACAAGTGGCTAATATTTACAAATTTTCCCGACAGATGCTAACTAGCCATGTAACCATTTTATATATTTAGAAAGTTTAGGAGTTTGTGACTTTGCTATAGGTGCCTCTCTTTGGAGATAATTTTAACTGTTAATATTTTAATTTCGTATTTTATTGTAACATTTACATATTAATCAAGTTAATTTTATTAAATTTGGTCTTAGTTTTAATTTTAACTCCCTTCAGTTATCGGTAAACAGGTGAATGTTACTTGAGGCTACTTTTTGGTGAATGATCAATTGACACCCGCGGATGTATGGAATTGTGATTTTTTCTGCGATTTATACTTTTTGATGAAACCACTATAAATCAACTATTTTTTGTGTTTTTAAAATAATTTTTTCTCGCTCTCACAAACACCAATTTAAAGTTATTTAATAATAAAAAGGTGTAGTTATAAGAGCATGCACAGCGGTAACGCACCACCGGCGTTAAAGCTTATGTGGCATCAACAAAACCCACGTTAAGGCCGCGTTACCACTGCACCATTTTGCGTTAAGGCCCACGTTAAGGCTCTTTAACACGCTATGTTGGTGGCTTGACGCGGCGTTAAGCGTTTTTTTTCCTTTTCTCTTTTTTTTTCTTCCGATTTAACTAATTTTTGGTGGGTTTTGTTGGTGTGTTTATATAATAACGTGTGTGTGTGTGTGTGTTTTAGTGTGTGTGTGTCGTTGCAGGTTTCAAAGGAAGAAGAAGGGTATATAGCTTTTGTAAAGTTACACTTTTCGTCCTTGTGGTTATGGTTTTTATGGTTTTGTCTTTGTGGTTATGGCTTTTCTGTATTTACAGTTTAGTCCTTTTTTTTTAAAGTAAATAGCATTTGTATTTTTGGTGATTTGTTTAAATAAAATGTAATTTGTTTTAATTTGTATTTTGTTTAAATAATTGAAAAAGAAGAAAAAAGTGGGGCCCAAATGTTGAGTTAATGTTGAGTTATTGTTGTGGGTGTTTTTTTGTGAGTTAAGGTTATTGTGTTAAAGCTGACGTGACGCTGACGTGGCACTGAGTTTTTCTTTAACTCGAATTACCACCGTGGGTGCTCTAAGTTCAAAGGAAGTATAGAAAACCCTTAAATAATAAGACAACAGATGCTATATATAGTATTTCTAAAAAAAGTAAATATGTTAAAATTGTTTTAAGAATTAAATAAAATGTTCTATTTGTTATGAATAATTATATATGGATGTCCATATAGCCCATAATAGGCCCACGGCCCATGTTAGCTATTAGGGTTTTTGACCTAATATTTGTCTATATATACTCTATGTAAATCTCATAGTTAAAGATCAATAAAAAGAATATTCATCCCTCAATTCTTGTTCACAACACGTTATCAGCACGCTCTAACTAAAAGGTGATTTTTTTGGGGTTTCTAGAGGTACGGTTTAAGTTTTTTTCATCGTATCTAATTACTTACGATTTTATTTTCTTGAGCCACGTATTAAATCCTTTACATATTGATTGTGACTGTTATAAGAATGCATGCTTCTCAATATTGGTGTGTTAAATTCTATGGATTCACTTAAACACATATAGTTGGATTTTAATATCGCTCTTATAAATGGAAATTTAAGATAAACTGTATATGTTTTGATCCTATGTATAATCGTCCATTATTATGCTTATTGCTTTAGGTATATATATATATTGGAGTTTATTAGGATTTAAAAGTTGTTGGTAGCATTATGGTTAAGAGATTAGTAATGCTAATAATATGTTTTTACATGCCAGTATAGTTCTACTCCTTAACATTTTTATACAAAAGTCTTAAATTGACCTATACTTGAGTATCAAATTGGTAGTTCATAACTAAGTTAACAATTATAGGCTGATGATGGTCTTATATGCTCGGAATGGAGTAGAGATAAATATATTCATCAACACAGTCCCTTGTGATTAATTAATGGGTTTCTTGAACACAAATCAAATAAGAATAAACAAAGACGTGGATGGCATGAATCGTAAAACGAATGGTATGCTATATAACGTGATATAGTACTTATTGTAAGACTATTAGACAAATATTGTGTGGCTTGTTAAGTGATCTATTTTGAAACTGAGCTAAATAGATAACTATAGTTGTTAAGAGGCTACTGGTAATGGGATAATAAATAATAAAATGTGTTTTATTGTTTCTGATATAAAGATGCTTGTTTTGTGATTATAGTTTCATAATGATTATATTGACATTGATTATGCTATATTTATGAGTATTATTTGATAAAAATAAGAGATTGCCATGCATTAACGTATTACTTTGTGGAGGAGAGATTTTTTTTTATGTGAAAATAGTAATAATGATTTTACACCAGTGCACATGTTTGTTAGTTGTACTATAATATAAGATGTTCTCTTTCATTTGTTTATGAGTTAATTTGCTTGTTAGGGATACTAAATATGCGATCTCTATATTGTTTGCATAAATTGACGTATAAGTTGCCTACACTTTTATGCTGATTAGAGTATGTTAAATTTGAATGTTACTACAAATGACTGTATTATTTCATAAATGCTTGTATAGTCATGAAGGCATGCTTAACTTGATTATGGGGTATGTGTATGTATCTTTTGGCTTGTTGATATTTAAAACTACATCACATGATATGACTTTGATTGCATTATAGATTGTATTTTTAGTTTTTTTCACATGTACTGTATTCAAATATTTGATTGGAGAGGTATTTGTTTAAATGTGATGTAGTATTAAGTTTTTCATATTATTTGATGTTTACATAGAAAGTGCAATCTAAGCACGTGTGGTCATAAACTATAAGTTTATGAGCCAAGATTGTTGTATTAATTGGCATGACCGGTTGGACCATCCCGGGTCAATGATGATGCGAATGTATAGAAGAATCATAAGTTTCTTCAAAGATAGATTTGATTGTTCTCAATGGAATGGAAGCTAATTGTTCATATATCACCACCGTACATATAAATTTTTGGAAAGAATATATAACGGGGATGTATGTAGGCCTATACATCTGCCATGTGGATCATTTTGAGTCTTAAAATCGATGCATCGTCAAAATGATCAAATACGCAACTTAAGGTTAGCGTGATTAGTGGCTCGACTTATAAAATACGAGCACGGTTTTCCAAATTATATTATTGAGAATGGTGGTGAATATTTCCAAGTATTGGGCGATTATTGGAATAAGTGTTGAACATAAAAGTAGCCCATGTTCATACGCGAATTGCTTTTATTGAAACGTTTCAAACGTCTTCAGTTGATTGCAAAGCCAATAATATTGTGAGAACAAAACTTTTAGTTTATGGGGGCATGTTATGACGTATGAATTCGCATCTTGCCAACAATTAATAATGAATTCTCCCTATTAGAATGGTTTTGGTCACAACCATATGTTTCCCATATAAAGTTTTCTGAAAGTGTGCGGAACCTGTATTATACATCCACCACAACGCACACAAGGGATGTTGAAATTGATAATTCATTCAGAGGGAGAATGAGCAGCGAGAAATTTGGAATGAATTATGATAATATAAATGTTGATCCTCACATTAATGAATATGAACTTAAAGTTCAAGGGACAAATAACATTCCAGATCTAGTAAATGCCAGACATGTTTAGTGACCTAAAGAAAGCGACTAGATCATATTACGCTGCTATTGCTCCAATTACCATGTGTGTCCCAGCAGTAAAACCAATGATTGGTAGTGAGTCTATTGCATGGCTGCAGCATGATAGACTAATCGATTCCAAGTAAAAGTCCTCGAATGAATAAATGAAATGGAGCAAGAAAATTAAGATGGTCAAATCGAGGTAATAAGACCCCATAATAGTCAAGAGACACTAGACATGAAGATTACTGAAAAACCCCGGGTGCATGAAAACTATGAGATCTCAATCAATGATATATAATGTCTAGTAATGTGTGGAATCGAAAAGTAATGAATCGACGTCGATAGTACTATTATATACGATTTTGTAAATAAATAAGATAGCGCTATAATCATGGTGAGGATCATGGAAACATACCTGCAGGAAGTGCAGATGTATAAATGAATGGCCAAAGGATATAAAGACGCAAAGAAGTAATGAAAGAATGAAGTCTCTTCTGACGTGACATGGTTATTGGGACTTGAAGTCCGTACATATGAATGTGTAAATTATTGGATATGCATGGTCTTTACAAGGAAGCGATATTAAAGTATTGAAACTTTGTATTTAGGGCAGGACTAACGACACACAATATTTTCCTAAAGGCATGGAAATAATCATAAGGAGACATGTTCTCATGTGGTGGATCTAATAATGTATTTAAGTCTGGCAATATAATAGTAATCGATATGCGTCTAAATGATAATGAATAGAGCTCATTTTATGTTGAGATTCCTTAAGGAATATAGAATGCATGGAGCACGATTTAAAATTCTCGAGAATAATAAATGATTAAATTGAACAATTGAATATTTAAATACTTTCAAGGTACAAAAGATATGGGTGTATATTTCACTAACCCATCGAATACAAGTTTAGTTGGTTTTGCAGATGCAGGATATATGTCTGACTGTCACAATGGTCTATCTCAAAATGGATATGTCTTTACAAGTAGAAGAACAACTATTTCATAGAGTTCAATAAAGAAGACAATCTCAGCAACATCACTCAACAATGCAGAAATTCTAGCGATCCATGAAGCAAGTCAAGAATGTGTTTGGTTAAGAAGTATGATACAACACATATGTAGATCATATGGTTATTTTTCAGAGGAAGGATGCACCAATAATTTCGAATGAAGATAATGTAGCATGCGTTGCTTAACTTAAAGAAGTTCATTCAAGTGACAATTTGGCGGATCTAATTACTAAGGCGCTTCTACCTCAATATTTAGGACATTGAACCACAACATTGGAATGCACCTACTCGAAGAGCTCAAATGATGTAGTCATCAGAGGGAGATAATACGCGCTGCACTCTTTTTCCTTAGTCATGGTTTTGTCCCACTGGGTTTTCCTGACAAGGTTTTTAATGAGGCAGCATTTTTTAAGCGTATTAACAATATGGACATCCAAGAGGGAGTGTTATGAATAATTATATATGGATGTCCATATAGCCCATAATAGGCCCACGGCCCATGTTAGCTATTAGGGTTTTTACCCTAATATTTGTCTATATATACTCTATGTAAATCTCATAGTTAAAGATCAATAAAAAGAATATTCATCCCTCAATTCTTGTTCACAACAATTCTCAATTATTTCCTACTTTTTTGGTGAAACTTTTCATTAAATGATTTCATGATATTTTTTAACTTTTGCTCTATTATCAGATTTCTACAAATGATGTTGTACTTACTTTTTTATGTTTAAATTGACTGAAATTCTATTGTTAGTTTTTTTAAGTCGACATATCGCTTCAAAATATATTTTGCTCGCTGCCTGGTTTACTCATTTTTTGCTAAGGTCCGCTCAAATTTTCTTTTGTTGTTAAGTTTTTTTATGTATATCAATATGTTATAACCAGTGGCGGAGCTAGAAAAAAAATTTTGGGAGGGCAGAAACAATTTTTTTTTCGGGAAGAACATTAGATGAAATGCCGAGATGGAAAAAATAAAATTTTAACACATAAAATCGCGAAAAAATACACTGGTGGGCTTAGGGCTATGGGGGGCCAGGACCCTTCCCGGTCCCTTTATAGCTCCGCCCATGGTTATAACAATATCTCTTCACCCAAATAAATATAATTCGTTGTTTGGTATTACAATAATATTGAAGAAAAGCATAATTTTAATACAAAACTTTGCAAAGTTTATTCTTATTAATATTTGTAGACTTTTTGTGGTCTATAATCCATCATAAAATATAGAATTAATTTAAAGTAAAAAAGCTACTGGTACATAAGGCTGAGCAAACGACCCGAACAGATCGGACCGACCGAAGGACCGACCGAGACCGGACCGAACCGGACCGACCATATTCGGTCTAGTCCTCGGTCTTGGCCTTTTGGCTAATTCAGTCCTCGGTCCGGACCACAAACCGATTACTTAGCCTTGTTAGACCGACCAACGGACCGACCGAGACCGGAACGGACCAGACCGACCACATTCGGTCCGGTCCTCGGTCTTGGTTTTTTGGCTAATTCGGTCTTCAGTCCTGTCGGTCCGGTCCGGTCCTGTCTTGGACCGATGCTCACCCCTTGGTACATGAGGAATTCTATAATAAATAAATAAATAAATAAATAAATTAAAAAAAAAAAAAAAAAAAAAAAAAAAAAAAAAAAAAAAAAAAAAAAAAAAAAAAAAAAAAAAAAAAAAAAAAAAAAACGCATGCGGCCCGAGCCCAATCTGTAAAATAGTGTTTAACGTCTCTTTGTTCAAGTGTAGTATTGTAAATCAAGCCAAGATTCAAACCAATATAGAATGCAATATTACTCCTAATAAAAACACAAAAAGATTGTTAAGTGTGCCTTTTCTTAATAAAAAAATATAAAGTGTAACTTATCAAATGATTATTGTAAGGAACCAATCCAGAGAATGTTTCATTTTCCTTGAATCTCTTCCTAATCTCGATGTTTGTTTGGTCGTCAAAGAACGGAGCAACTAGCAAGATCAGTTCATCAAGTTTGAAATATAAAGTTGTTAATGTGATGAGTGTGTAAATACTCATCATTTTTACCTAATTAGAACTGCCAAAACATCCAAAAAAACACCAAATAATGCATCAAAATAGTGAAAATATCCCAGGGTTGTGTTTTATATGTTTTAGATGCAAAATGTTTGAAAACAAATGAAAAAACGAACAAAGTTTGCACAATTGGCAGTTTCAGTCCCTCAACTTTCAAAACTTGTCAAATCTAGTCCCTAAGCATTAATTTTGAAAGAAAAGTCAACCAAGGTCCTTTAGAAATCACAAGTTGTCATAATTAGTCCTTTGATGAAAAGTTCCAAAAGTTTACAAGTTTAGTCCCTAAACTTTGCAAAAGTGTCAAAAATAGCCCCTGGGATTAAAATCTTTTGGAAAACAACAATTATGGTCCTTGAATTGTGAAACATTGGCAAAAATAGTCCTTGGGTGAAAAGTTTGGTGAAAATTACATAATTGGTCCCTCAAGTTTCAAAGTTGGCAGAAAAGGTCCTTGGAAATATCAAAAAGGGAAAAATCATTATAGGTCCTTGTACTATTCATCAAATGGCAAGAATCACCCTTGGAATACTTTGGGAAAGTTGGCAAATTCAACCCTTCAGAAAATCAGAAATTACACAATTGGTCCTTGGGCTTATATTTCTACAAAACCAAACGGATCCTTATTAAACTTCATAAACCCAAATCCAAAAACCCAAAACAAAACAAACCCACCCTTATAACTCCCAGGCCCATGTTTTCTTTCCCTGGCCCAACTCCCCTTGGCCCATCACCACCCCTAACCCATAAACCCTTACCCCGTTATAACTCCCCCCAACCCAACAGATATCAAACACCCCTTCCTTCCTCCTTCTCCTCCACCACTTTGCCGCAAATCCATCACCTCCACCACCCGTCCACTGCAGTCACACCAACGCGCCCAAACCACTCACCACCACCTCACCTACCTAACCATGCCACAATAAATGCACCTCTCCCACAGGCCCCCCAATGTGCAGTTATAACTTTTGGCGCCAAAATCCTTTTAAAACGGCCAGTGTCATTCAACGTCATCCAAGTGGTCCATAATTGAAGTGGAAAGACTCAGAGATCCTCCAAAACCCTAATTCTCAGCTAAAAAGGAAGAATAATGAGCAATGAAGAATTGTCACTAGTAAAGTAATTAGTGTCGAATTAGCTTAATCTAATAGTTTAGTTGAAAATTTGATTTCTAATAGCTTGTAACCTGTTCAATATGTATCTCCCTCATCTTTTGGTAAATCAAAAATCAGTGTTTCAATCTCATTCAGTTCCTCATTATGCAATTACATTTCTGTTGCCTTCAAACCATGTTCTAAGCTTCAATTCACTGTAGTCATAAGCTCACTTAGGACTAAATAACTTAAAACATAAAAGGTAAATATCAGGAAAAAAAACAATTACAGGGTAACTTTGCATTAGAC
>LBNU01020890.1:139941-154994 GCA_014162995.1 Artemisia annua | reverse complement strand
AAAGATTACTACGTGATCAGGAATGGAAGGTGAAGCTAGTTCATCAGGAATGGAGCCATATATAGATGAGGGGGATCAACTCAACACATTCGATTTTTAGAAAAGTGTTTAGGTAAATTTTAGCTTCAAATACACTTATCTTATATAGAAATGTCACTAATTTAAGCTTCGAACCCAACTCGAGAATAATGATCAAATTATGACTCCACCCTTCTAATTCATACAATGGATTTCTCCTACAAACCCAATATCTAGTCTTGATTTAGTTTGTGACTTTGTGTGATACAAGTCCAAACACATTTGCCAAAAAGCCAAGCAAAAGAAAGGCTAATATTCATTTTTAAGTGTATCACTTATGTTATGTGTTTCAAAATTTATGATTAGGCTTGACACTTTGTTTCTCTCTTCAATATTGTTTAGTTCGTTTCCATTTCTTCATAATCATCGATAAAAATAAGAGAATCGATTCGTATGACTAAATTTATACCTAAACTTAAGCCTAAAACCATATGTAAATCATCAATTCTTGTTAAACATGGCCCAACTCACAAACCAATCAATTATTGGCATGAAGATTCAGGCACAAATTGAGGCATATATTTAGTTATTCAATCATTTCTTTAAAAATAAACTTGACAATGGATCTATCGAAGATATATCTTATCTTCAATAGATCAAACTTACAAAATAAGTATAATATATCATTATAGATAATTAGCATGGCCGTTTTGAGTTTTTGGGGGTCCTGAGCGAAAATACATAATGAGACCTTTCGAAAGCTTATGTTATATAAAAAGTGTCTCCGTTTGCAAACTAGCTATTTAAGCATTCAACATATGACCAATTTAAGATATTTTATCACCTAATTACATTTTTCTTCGATAAATGGGGCAATTGCATAGATACCCACTAAAACTTGCATACTTGCATATATACCCAAAACATGCTTAACTTGCATTGTACATCATGCATTGAAAACTTGTATTTTGGAGAAATATGCAAGTTTTTGAGTTTTAGTGGGTATATATGCAATTCTCCCATAAATATATGTACAGATGCATAGTTAGATATCATGTATTTTAGGCCCTAAGCGGTCGTGCACCTCGCTCACCCTCAACGGCGACTGTGATAAACTGATAATGGAATATCATGTGTTTTAAATTAGCAATCAAAGAAACTCCTTTGTTGGGCTTTGAGGTCGGCTGTTGCAATAGCATTTGGGCTTTGGATTGCATTAAGACTCGTCTCTACGCCTAAAAGCAACGACACGTACATCTTTTTATATATTGTACTAATGAGTTTGCAGATATAAGGATGTAGTATAGTTGAAGATAAAATTCTCTACGCCTAAATGTGAAGATGCTCACGTTTCTTTTCAATGCACATGACTATACGCTAACAAAGCCTTCATCCATGAGTTTGCGTTAGGGATTGAATCTCCAACGTGTTGGTGAAACTTAGTTGATGGCATATATTTGTATCGGCTCCATATTTTGTTG
Source organism: Artemisia annua (assembly GCA_014162995.1). Lineage (NCBI taxonomy): Eukaryota > Viridiplantae > Streptophyta > Magnoliopsida > Asterales > Asteraceae > Artemisia > Artemisia annua. The sequence continues at coordinate 153,495 of LBNU01020890.1, read as the reverse complement.
TATTTCATGTTAGTTAACTTCTGCGAAAGAGAAGTTATTTTTAAAAGTCATGGCCGGCGTTCAACCATTATTATTATTTTTCTTTGAATGGCAAAATACGTTGCGCAACTATACTAAACTACATTGAGAACCTAAGCATGATCTGAATGATACTACCTCATATTTGAACAAGACATACAAAGAAACTATATTTGATCTTATACCCAAATGAATTGCTACATTGCCACATAACAATAAAAAGAATAGCCATAGCTATAAAATACTACCAAACTAGTTTACACTTGCAAACGATCTCAAAATTACAAAGTGGAATATCACCTTCAATCCATAAATTCAACACATACATCTACTATTTTTTTCCCCCTTTTTGTTTTTGGTTGTGTTTATTGGTTGAAGGATGTCACCGGGAAAATTTCCCATCAACCCTCCACCTCCGGCTGCTATCAATGACCATTAGATACCGCCATTGACTTCTTAGATTTCCGGCTAGTGTAAATCCTAGTGTACAAAGCTTTGGTTCTAATAGCCAACCACACATCCAAACAAAACCCAACAACACTCACAATCGCCATTACTATAAACACAAGGCGGTAGCAATGGGCTCCAATGCACGTGTTGCCGCCATCAGCAGTGGTGGTGGCCTCTGCATCATACAAGAATCCGGCAAGAAGACCCGAAAAGAGGAAGGAACCAAGTGGGAGATTAAGGATGAGGATGTTGTAGATGAGACCATAGTATTTGAGGCCGAAGAGTTCTGAGGCAGCTGGGACGGTGATGGCTAGGCGGATTCCATAACATATTCCAACAACTATTGACCCAATGTAGAGTGAGCCCGGCATTGCTATAGCCAATAGAATAAAGCCCACAGCCATTAGGATTTGGGATGCTGCATTCCATAGTGGTCTTGGTGTTCCAGCCTTCCTATAATTAGGAAAAACACATTTAAGCACAATTATTAATCTTTTCTGTAAAAAAAATTAAAAAATTGCCATGTAACAAATTTATTCATATAAAAAAGAAAATTTTCTTCCCTAAAAACGATTATTGCAACAAATTTGTAAATTTTCATTGATGTATTAATTCACTTGCTAGTAACCAGTCATCCTTATTGTAACACTGTAACATGCGAATGTGCATCTTCGGTAATTCTTTATTTAAAGGGTCCTATCTTTATTCCCTTACGTTGTGATCAAATCGAGGGGCCCAAAATCAAACGATAAAAGCAAAAGGTAATCAGCTGTGTGATTTAACCTTGCAAGTAAAGCAATAATGTGGCAAAAGAGATACAATAATCATGAGCCTTTCAAGCCACCCAAAACAATTTTTAAGACAAGACACCACAACTTGCTATCTAAATCCAACATTATTGACCTTGTAATGCAACAGTTTCCTTAATGGTAAAGTTAGATGTTAGGCATAATTTTCAAAAAGGCTAAATGGATTGCTTCTTGGTCTTAGGTGCCTTCCCTTCACAATCACCTATCCCTACCCGCCTCCTTTTTTCCAAAGAAAATACGCAGAAGTTTCCTTCCCTTTGAACCATTACTTGTTTATTTGTTTCGATGGGACCTATATTTTTCTTGTTCGCATCAACTAATATATTTATTAATCATAAATGACATAAATGATAACGACCTGGCTTTCTTCACGCCTCTCTTTCACTATACTACCACGTTCTATTCGATATTAACAAAAAATAAAATCTTCGGCAACTCTGTCTAAAATCACACTTATCCCATTAACCAAATTTTTTGTAAAAGTTAAATAGAATGATTCATAAAACAGACATAGACAGGAGCGGAAAGGGTAATATTATAGAATCATCTGATTCATGCAGGTTATGGGAATCATATAAATATCTGATCCAAAATACGATTCTAGTTAGGCAATTGGATACTGTCTACTTATTGGACATGGGTCGTAGAAGATACCCTCTAGATAGGGCTCGAGAACAAAATTTGAACATTTCAGTCCTTAGAAAGGTTATAATCTGAAGGAAACATAAACTAAGACCAAATATACATTAGAGCAATGCTATAGACTTCTATTTCATCCTCCTATTGCATCCTCTTTCTAACAAAAACATGACATATGCCATATACTATCTCTCAAAATCTAGTTCACCGATTTTTCTTCTTGTCACGTCATAGATTACGAAAAAAATAAAATAAAAATACCATTTTTAAATATTTTATGAGACTTGTTCCGATTAACAAAAAGGTTATATATTCTATTAAAATATCTAGACAAAATAATATCAAGTTCAGGTCTTTTTCTAAGGCCAATAGAATTTGGTGAGATTTAGCTAAAATACATTCGGCATGACCCGTAAAAACTAAAAAGTGGTGAGGACCAGACCCTTTTTGATTAGTGGTGGTCCATTAGCAAAGTGAACCCACATGGATATTAAAAATATCTACTGAACCCACTTGCATGCCCTTTTATGAATATTAAAACATACGCACGACTTTGCTGAAACATATAAAACAATATAAAATAGACTAGAAACAAAGCAAATATTATATATTCAAAAAGCACTATAATGAACACAAATAGAATTTTAAGACTGTCTCTTAACCTTATTGCAAGTTGTGAAGTCATCATGATTTATAAAAAGTTTATGCTGATGTAGAATAAACCTGCCCTACTTACAAGTTAATGAGGAATGCTATATCCACAAAGAAAACATCTACAAAACATCCACAAAATGAGTTGTCGGATTGTGATTGGCTTAATCAAATAGAAAAGAGAGAAACAAAGCAAAATACACCAATCACATTCCAACAACTCATTTTGTGGATGTTTTGTGGATGTTTTCTTTGTGGATATAGCATTCCTCTTTTCCAAGTTAATACCATGGTTATGTTAGATCTATAGATGGACCATTTAACTTATATCATCAAAAAGGTTGCTAAAAGGCTTATTATGATACCTAATTGAATTGTCTTTGGTTTCATGATCTATTTCTTTTTTAAAACGGCAATTTGTTCACACATATATCACTTATCTCATGCTATCTCATATAAATGTCTCAAATGAGAACCGAAACTTTGACAACTTGAGGCATCATGGTCTAAATCAAGCTGCCTTAATTTGTTTTGTTTATGGATTACTATATAAAAGTCAAGATAACGTCCATTCTATACTATTCAATATATGTTATTTTTCACAAATCTGACTTTTGTATAAACAATTGCTTTTTCCAAGGGTCAATCAATAATATGCCCCTTTTGGCATATGTCTCTCATTCCCCAAAATGTACCTCCATTTTTTCTTTAGGAAAATGCCTATCCTTTTTGCCAAATTATATTGAATACATTTTTTTAGTTAAACACATTTCCAATAATTAACACGCAGCATATAATGAGCCGAATCACTTTGTTTTCGATTGATCCGTGTATATTGTCATAACCGATACTTTGCTAAAGATAACTAACTGTTTCGGCATAGCAATTTGATCAGATATGTATGTGTTCGTTTTAGTTTCCAAAAACACAAACATGTAAAAGAATATTTCAAGAGCGGGTAGAAAAGAACTTACTTGATGAAGTACTCCGAAACCGACCCAGACCCAATCCGACCGAAGAATCCCCAGATGCTCACTAACGATACGAATATCGACACATCGGCATATCCTTGAGCCAAACCCATCTGACCCATATTATTTTGGACAGCCATCCCGGGCCCTACCCCGCACAAAAATGATACAAACAAAACCCAAAAATCAACGGTTTTCATCGCTTCAACAACTGTATGCTCTTCCCCAATCACCGGGGCCACCTTCTCGGTCACCTCATCTGTCACGGTCACTGTCTCTGTCTCTTCCGTTTGTGCTAAAAGCAACGGCTCCGTTACTTCTGTTACTGGTGTTACTTTTTCAACATCTAGGGAGTTGATATTTGATCTAATAAAGTTTTGAACCGCGAGATAAACCGGAACTGATATAGGAGAGGCTAACAAGATAAATAAAAATATACAAAACACGCGTGATAGCATCACACCGTGTTCGCCTGTAAGGTCAAAAACCAACAAATAAACGGCTATTATAACAGCGAGAACGTTAAATATAGCGAAATAACGTGACTCTGAAGAATCTTCTGCGGCCGTGGTCGATGGGGGTATTTCACGGAGGAAAATGATAGCAAATAAACAAATAAATACAGGAACGACCGCCAACATCAACAGAAAACGTGCTGGATCATTGCTGAAGAGTGCAGCGCATATATCCGTAAAAATGGCAGTACTTAATCCGACGTAGCCTTTTAGGATACCGGATACTGGACCACGGTTTTTACGGAAATTGCGAATGCATGTTACTAGGATTGCTGTGTTCATCCATGTTGTACTGTTTCCTCCCATACATAGAAAGATGCACATCTGTTTGATCGAAAATGATATGAATCGTTAGATGAATGCCAGGAGTTCGATTTCAGAAATTTGTACATATATTTACTCAATTCAATAAAACAAAATGCGCCAATACATATACAAGGTGTTCGATAAAATATCTAAATTACAACCACACAATAAAATTCATTTATCAAGTTTACTGGCTTATAGAAATCTGGAGAAACAAATAAACTCATTTTTTTCGGGTTATAAACTTGTATGAATAAAACGCCCAAGTTAATAAATTAAAAACCGAAAAAATTGAGCTTATATCCAAATTTCAAAAAGCCAATAAGTTTAAAGAAAAATAAAAATAGGCCTGTTTGGCACACATACGACAAGATTATGCTTAATTTTGTTGAAAAGAAGCTCCTTCAAATATAAGTTTTATTTGTCACACAGTGATTTTCAAAAAATAATATTTCATAATCTGTTAAAATCAAATGATACTTTATGTAGCTTATAAAAATAATATATTTTTCTTTTAGCTCCCGCCCCATCTTCATCTACAGCTACATGTCTAATTGCATTAAAAGTTACTTTCGTCAAACATACACTAAAAGAGTGTTTGTTTTAGTTTATTTCTTTTACTTATGAGCTCTTAAATTTTCTGTCTATGTTTTATAAACTTTATTTTTCAGATTATTTTAAAACTTATGAGGAAAAAACAGCCTTATGAAACATAAAGCTTATAAGCCCCAAAATAAGCATAGACAAACACCCCAAACCCAGAACACCCTTAACCCAATTAATCAAATGCATCCAAGATGTTCGACAAAACACCTAAATTAAATTCTACTTTTAAAAAACAAGTACCTGCCAATAAGGAAGAGGTTGGATCCTTTGACTAACAACTAACCACTGAACCCCATAACCAATAAACCCTTCAACCGAGCCAATAAACAACAATGTAGCAGGCGAAAGTCGGTCAGAAGCAAGGCCAGCAAGTATACCAAAAGCCTTACCAACATCTTTCGCGACAGAAAGATTATTTAGCTGCAGCTGAGTAAGCGCCATTAAAGACTTCAAAGCGTCCGAATAGTTCGAAAACGTGTAGTTATTACCCGATATAGCTTGCACCCATACAGCAGTCACAAACCCCATCCATTTTCCCGCAGGTGACGTAGGAGATATTATTTGGTAACCCATTATGGTTTTTTTCTTTTTTTTTTTNTGAACCCCATAACCAATAAACCCTTCAACCGAGCCAATAAACAACAATGTAGCAGGCGAAAGTCGGTCAGAAGCAAGGCCAGCAAGTATACCAAAAGCCTTACCAACATCTTTCGCGACAGAAAGATTATTTAGCTGCAGCTGAGTAAGCGCCATTAAAGACTTCAAAGCGTCCGAATAGTTCGAAAACGTGTAGTTATTACCCGATATAGCTTGCACCCATACAGCAGTCACAAACCCCATCCATTTTCCCGCAGGTGACGTAGGAGATATTATTTGGTAACCCATTATGGTTTTTTTTTTTTTTTTTTTTTTTTAACGAGGATCGATTGGAGGACAAGTCTGGCGACTTTGTCGCGGTTTTTTTTTTTATAAGAGTTTTGGAGAGGGATTTTGTATTTTTGAAAGAATGAATGATGATGAAAAATGTTGTATGGGTTAAAGTATTTATACTAGTGTAGGTTGAGAGTTGATGAATTAAATAATTGGTGTTTTTAATGGTGGTGACATTGAGGATGCTTTTAGTCGTCGAGGATTTTAATGTCGACTGCAACTTGTGGGTATGTAACACGGTTTTGGTTTTAAAATTCGGATCCAGGTGTACAATAGCTGATGCATGAGGTACAATAATTTATTTTTATTTTTTTTGAACAAACAATAATTTATTTATTGGAAATATGATACAGTAATAGTGATGTATATGTGGCTTTTGGACTATGTTTATTTTTCATGAAACTTGCCTTTAAATTAGGTAATCAATAACTAAAATATAAAATAATGTGTATTATTTTGTAATATAAGATGCACAATTAAAGTTAGGTTTCAAATATGTTATGATTACTCTGTTTGCTTATTGAGTAAATATTTGTGAGAGTCGATGTTTTAAAATATGGGGTTTTATCGATTTATTGAGTCATCGGTTGAATCGGTTGAATTGTCAGGTCGAATCGGTTCTATACATATATATAATTCTTTTCTATATTCAATATGTAGTGTTGCATGATCCATGATTGATTTGGCCTTAGTCCTACATTAGATTGAACCGATGAAAAAGATTGAGACTCTACAGATTAAACTTTATTTCAAGTTCTATATCTATAATAATATAACAAATATTTGCAACAACAATCAACTTATGATTCTACGTTATAACAGTCCATATTAAAACTATATTAGTTGGTGTTTCCAAGATAATTTATAACTCTAATTTTACAAAATTTTAACTAATATTAGTACTCACTACTTCAGCTTGTCAATTAAATATATAAGAGTTAATAGGAGAAAAAAGAGTTTGTTAGATTTTTTAATAAAAAGTCATGACCCGCTCAGGGTTACCAAACCGGGTCAACAAAACACCGTTGGTTCAATCCGGTTTTCAAAAAAGCAAAAACTTGGTCACATCTGGCCCGGTCTTCGTTCTCGATTCAACCAGTTGAACCGGTCAGGTTAACCCGGGTTTTAGAACATCGATGAAAGTTGTAAATTGGATCATGGGTGTGCAAAACGATAACTGTAAGCTGTAAATTAGACGCACAAAACACCGTTGCTGTAAGCTGTTAACTGTAAGCTGTAAACTGCAAAGCTGATAACATGAGCTACAAATTGTATCTTTTTTTCAATAAAAGTGTTTGGTAAGTTAGCGGTTAAATGTAATTATATGCTGTAAAATAACATAAAATGATATATTTATAATTGTAAGCAAATGTTTGGAGGGTATATCAGTAATTTAAAGTTTTAACAGCTTCAAGATGTTTAAAAAGCTTTATGAATCAACTTTTCATTTAGGAGCTTTGTTTAAAATAAAAGTTTGAAGTTGATGCATCCAAATAGAACTACTTATTTTAGAGGAGATTATTTTTGTAACAAAAACTAAACAGCTCCCAAAAAGCTCTTGCCAAACAGGCCCTAAGTTATTCCACTATAAATACAAACCCTTGTATTCATTAGTAGCTAGCCAAATTTCTCTTCTTTCTTCCTCTTTGGTCTTGATCAAATGAATTACACAACCCTTTAGGGTGTGCGTCTAATTTTGAACTAAACTAAAGTATTTGGTTGTTTATTGTGATCCTTAAACTAGCATTCTAATTGAATCACTATAATACGCGTGTTCAAGATTGAGTTGTGATAAGATTTGTTTTATTTGCGACTGATTTTGTTGTAAGAAACAAGATATCAGGCGGGCGGCGTTGTGCGAGGTTGTGGTTTGTAACAATATAGAAAACCTAAACAAATATAGAAGCTGCCCCATTTACAAGTTTATGCTTACAAAGTTGTATTGTCCTCACGCTGTGACGGGGTTAAATAAATATTTTATGAGTAGATTTTAATTTTTATGAGTTTAAATATAAAATAAAGATTAGATAAAGTTGATAGGAATAAATTGTATATATAAAATGAATATAATATTTTTTTGATAATTGATAACAAGGGAAGATGCAAAATAAACATGCCTTAATTACAAGTTAATACCATGGGCATGTTAGAGCATCTCTAGTGATAAACCTTTTAAAAATAATTATATAATTTCAATATCATATACTATTAAATTTCTCATTTTATAAACCTATTATTACTACGCTTAAACTTGTTAAAACTTTATAACTTGATGAGGTATTAAATGAGTTACATGTATTTAGTTACAATAAAAAGGTTTATGATCTTAGAGCTATTTTATTCCATGTCATCATAAACTATTGGTTTTGCTCTAGTCAAATTCGTAACTATACGGCCGGGAATACGTGAGCCTATTAGGGCACACACGTATATACTTTGAAAATGTTTTAGTTAATAACATTAATATATTAGATGTATTAATTATTAAATAATGTTTCACAAAAATGGATAACGATAAGTAAATATTATGTAATGGACTTAATGAATTAGTAAAAGCCCAAAAACAAATCCATGACCTTTAGGATTATGACTCGGCCGATTATAGCTATTAGAGGAGGTGTTAGTGTTTGACTTGGAGTGCAAGTTAGGGGTTTAGTATATAAGGAACTCTTGTGGTTCATTATTTACTAATCACATTATACCTAAACACTAAAGTTTTTGATCCACCTACTCCCAATAACCCTAATCGATCGGTAAACACCAACCCAAGGGTTTAGTCGATCGCATGCTTAGAATAATTGCCAAGAAGCCTTGTTTGTTCAATCGTGAAGCAAGTACTAGCATCCTAACGTTCTTGCTAGACATGTAGTGTGTGCACATTAGAGATCAACTCTAGTTGATATTCTTTCGTGTGATTCAAGATCCAAATAGATTCAAGAACAAGATTCAAGATCAATACTCATCTTAGTAATTCGAGTATTAAAGGTTATACTTTATGTGCTTTTGTGTGTTAATTCATAATATCAAACTAGATTCATCTACTACGTACTCGTGGTATTAATGGTTAATAGTTTGTCAAATCCCAACATAAACCTAATCTCACTATAATGACTCAATGTATAAACTTTTTCAACTTTTTTAAACTTTTCATGAATCTCTCATAGTGGATGGCCTTATATCTATAGATGGACCATTTTACTTATATTTATTAAAGAAGGTTTATCTAACGAGTGCCCTCAAGACACTATGTTAGTGCAAATATTATGATATTTAAACTAAACGGTTTCTTCGGTTTTAATAATGACAAACATGTAACTTGTAATGCATAACGTAAAATGCGCAAGTTACTTGTAAACATAAATCATCAATGCATACTTACATCAACACATCTCGACATCTCAAATATGCTTCAACAAAGTCGTAGATTTCCATCCCGACGTAAATCACTCAAGGTATGGACAAACAAATCTACTACTTGACAAATGATCAAAGGATTATATTTTTCTAAACTTCACATTCTTAATGTAACAAAACATTTTTTCAAAAATATATTTTACAAATTATTTTTGAACTAAAAAGAAATGTTTTATTTTGAAAAACAAGTTTAAAAATCCCAACAACCATTTTCCCCTCCAAAAACATCTCCAAACTTCCCCAAATGAACCTTCCCAACTAAAGACAAACGGAGGAGCGCCTATGGGACCCACGGTACCACTAAAGACCCACGGCACCACTAAATTTAGTGGTGTCGTCCCAACTTAACGGTGTCGTTCGCCTGTAACGGTCAGATTTCTGTTTGCCTATAAATAGTGGACCATTTTACACTTCCAACTTGATTTTTCCAGTCAATTTTCTCTGGTCTAATCCCTTCTTATTTAGATCACTTTCTTTGATCATTTAGAGAGTCTTAGTTTGTTTTAGAGTGATCAAATCATCTATTCAAGTGATCACCTTCATTCCTCTTCTAGTGCAAGAGAAGAATACAAAGTATCAAAAAGATGCAAGGTGTTAGAGTCTTCATGTAGTGCACTTGCATTACCTATTAGTTTACTTGATTGTATCTTGATATACATCAAGTGTCATAGTCTTGTTTACTCCTCTAGTGTTGATCATGGTGATCTTGTTGAGATCTTGGAGATCTCTTCTAGCTTGTGTGCTAGTGTATCTTGATCAAGTGGATCAAAGTTAGATTGGGTAGATCGAGTATGGATCATGTGGATCTTGTAGGGTGTGTGATTTGTGAAGATCGGGTAGATCATAAGTAGATCGGGTAGATCGAGTATAGATCATGTGGATCTTGGAGCTTGTGTGAGCTGTGAGGATCGGGTAGATCGTGGTAGATTGGTACTAGCTAAGATTAGTACTCGACATCTAGCTTAGTGTCGGAAAATAACGTAAGCGACGCAGTTTATGTGTTGAGGCCTTAAAACACAAGGTTTGTTATGTTGGGCCATAAAACATAACGGGTTTGGTTGTACCCGAAGAAAAACTCGACATCTAGCTTAGTTCGAAATATATTGTAAGCAATGTTGTATGGTTTTCTCCGTCGAGAATGGAGCTTGTTGATTAGTGAAGTAACTCTCGAGTTGGGTACTCGGGGAGTGGAGTAGGGCGAAGAGGAGCTTCGTGACTGAACCACTATAAATCATCGTGTCCGGTTTGCGCTTTGTTTACTTATCACTTTACATTTTTCTTCGCATTTACCGCTTTATATTTATATTTGCATTGTGCTTATGTTTGTGTGTTTTGTTGCTTATATTGTGTTGATTATGTTTGTGTCATGGCTTGATAGTATTTGTGTTGTAGTTTACTTCATAGTATTTGTGTTGACACTTTTCATATTGTGTCACACTTTTGATATTAAAGTTTTAAGATTTTAAGTGAAAACGTATTCACCCCCTCTACGATTTCCACACGCTACTTTAAATGAATAAATTGTCTTCGGTTTCATGATCTAGTTCCTTTTAAAACCGCAAGTTGTTTACACACATACCACTTATTTCATTCTCATGCTATTTCATAAATGTCTTTGATGGGAACCGAAACTACATTATCTTAATTGACGAGCACACTTACACGACATTAGACAACTTGAGGCATCATGATCTAAATCAAGCTCCATCAATTTGTTTTGTTTATGGATTATTGTATGAAAGTCAAGATAAGCGTCTATACTATACTATTCAAAAAATGTTATTCAAAAAATGTTACTTTTCACATATTTGACTTTGTATAAACTATAAACGATTGCTTTTTCAAAGGGTCAATCAATAATATACCCCTTTTGGCATATGTCTCATATGAGTCCTATCCCAAAATGTACCTCCATGGCTCCATGTCTTCTTTTAGGCAAATGCCTATTCTTTTTCCCCAAATTATATCTAATACCTTTTTTAGTTAAAAAAAATTGTAAGATTTAACACACAACATATAATATGCGGAATCACTATGTGTTGATTAATCCGTAAATTGGTCATAACCGATACTTTGCTAAATATAACTAACTATTTCGGTATGTCAATTTGATCAGATATGTATGTGTTCGTTTTAGTTTCCAAAAACACAAACATGTAAAACATTATTTCAAGCTTCAAAAAAACGAGTTAGTTCAGGTATTGCATCAAGTATCGCAAACCTCCAATTATAAAAAAAAATCTTATCGCGATAATGTATTTTCGCTTAACGATTTACCGTTTGCAAGATACTCTATTTTATAAAAAAGATGCTAGAAACTGTTCATTTTTTCTTATTTTGATAAAAATAAAGTAGCTAGGAATTGTTCATTTGATATTTAGAGATTTGTAGGGTGCGTTTAATTGGAGAAAAAATTATCTTGTTTTCTATCTCCAGTTTTGTAAAATGTTGGAAGGAAAATTTTGTATTTACCAAAACACTTGAAAATATAAAAAAATGTGTTTAGTTGATATTCATATTTTCTATTTTGAAGAAGGGAGGGAGGGTTGTGGGTTACAAAGAAAAACAACTAAAATTTGTTTTGTAATTTTTCTTATTAAGTTCGAAAATAGTGGATTTTGTGTTTTGCAAAATATTTTGTTGAAAAACGCTGATTTGAACGCGATATCTGTTTTCTTTATTTTCCACAAAATATTTTGTTAAAAACAAGAGTGTTTTCCTCCAACTAAACACACTTGTATTATTTAATGATCTCAACTCTATTAAACGCTGCTTCTGCTAATCAATATTGCAACTGCTACGTGTTTCACACTTTCACCAAATATGCCGATAGTCTACCAAATTTACCTTCTTGGTTGATAAGAAAAAAAACGAATTACACACCTTTCTATTTTACATGCTAACATAAATAGTTATGTACTATTTCAATTTATCTATCTTTTTACTTGTTGCTAACTAATAATGTAACAATATTAGCGGCTCAAGCTCACTAATTGCACGCTCGAATTAAGCCCATTACCAAGCCCCATCAACAAACACTTGAAGGAAGCTTGGCTTAAATCCCAGGCCGGGTAGGGCCTGGTAAAACCTCTCAGACCAGAGCATGATAGTACTACTGCTCCCCAACTGTCACTAGCGGTTAAGATGTACCATCTGAGACTGCGCATTGAGGACGCACGACAATCACAACTTTGTAAGAGCTAAAGGATGCATGACACCTGTCCTCTTTGTCTGCTCTCGGATGATCAACACATGGCTCTCTAATAGTCGTTGATCATCCTCAAAAGGGTTTATCTCTAAGCCCTACAAGCCTCTTTATAAAAAGAGAGCAACACATACAACTTCACAAGTTTCACACACTTGAGCAAATACTGTCTCACAGTAGTCAAGTATAGTTTTTGTTTAAGTGTTACTCGAGTTTCTTGATCCTTATCAGTTATCAATCTCATCGGGTCCTTACCACTCAACACGAAAAACCAAACAACAAAAGCATTCTAATCTCATCTCTAAACCGATTTACATACTATACGTAAACACTAACATAAATTCCGAAAAAGCACAATATCTTATGATATATAGTTTTAAACTACTGTATTCAACCCAATCAAAATGGACAAAAATGGAAATGTCATTTCTTTAACAGAAAAGAGGTGGTTGATAACTAAATAAATCAATAAGTATAGGAACATGCATGTGCGTTTAAATGTACTAGTAACTAGTTTAATTTTTATATGATTATGGCAAATAACAAACAGTCGAATATGCTTTAGGATCCGAATTTCTGTTTTCTTGTTCATTCAAATTTGTCCTAAACGATTATTTAAAAGTCATGCCAAGAGATTAATATTACATCGGGAAATGACGCATACTTTATAAAGTAGGAAAGTTACATACTTTCCTTTGTAAAAAGTTAATAGGGATAATTGTTTCTAAATGTATCGAACTTGCCACCTTTTACTATGTTGTGTAATGAACTTTTTTTTTTGCTAATGTGTGTATCAAACTGCCTAATCCGTTCTATTCAGTGAATGCTAACGTGATTAAGGTTTTTCCGTTAGAGTAAATTACATAAATCGTCCTTGTGGTTAGGCCCAAATTGTAAGTTTCGTCCTTTTCTCTAAAAAATTGCTAACGGCCGTTTAACAAAGGCAATGTTAGTCCATTTACCAACGATCATTTGCAACGTTAATCCTTTATCAAAGGCAACGTTAGTCTATTTACCATCGCCACCACCCACCTCCACCA